>VIIQ02000276.1:0-92908 GCA_007449985.2 Desmodesmus armatus
TTGCTGGACAGGCGAGTGTTTGGGTGGTGTAGTCATGATCAGAGGATACCCCCCCTCCCCTCCCTCCCTCCTCCTCCTTCTCCCACCTTCAGAGCACAATTTGTCTCCCAGCCACCCATCCAATCCCCCCGCTTGACAGTTTGCACGTGGCATTGGGGGTATGGGATGCAAAGAGAAGCCACACCTGCATATGCACGCACGGTGGCAGCAGCAACAGCAGCAGCAGCAGGATCGCCATACTGCAGCTGCACGGCGTGGCCCACAACCCTCATCCTCACACAAACACCTTCCTCAATTTTAGCAAATCCCTTCCTCACATCTCGTTCTAACTGACATTGCTGCTGCCCCCCCCCCCCCGCCTGTGTCCGCAGCTGGATGCGCTTGCAGCAGCCGTCGGCAGCAGTGCTAGCAGCAGCATCACCAAAGTGCTGCTGCGCGGCGTGGCCCACACCCCCCCTCCAGCACCAACACCTTCTTGAGATTGGCAAACCCTCTCCTCATATTTCGTTCTAACTGACTTCACTGCTGTGCCCCCACCCCCCCCCACCCCCCCCCCCCACCCCAGTTGGATGCCCTCGCATCAGCCGTCAGCAGCAGCAGCAGCAGCATTGCCAACCTGCAGCGGCATGGTGTCGCCCCACACCGTCTCCCCGACCACTAGCTTGCCCCCCCCCCCCTTACAAACATCCCCTCACCCTCTTTTCTTGTAAATTGGAGCCCATCACCTGACCTCATGTTGATGCTGCTGCTGCTGCCCCCCCCCCCTGCTCTCATTCAGTTTGTTACCTGTACTGACATTGCTGCTGCCTCCCCCCCCCCACCCCAGTTGGATGCCCTTGCGTCAGCCGTCAGCAGCAGCAGCAGCATCGTCAACTTGCAGCTGCATGGTGTCGCCCTCAACCTCTTCTCTCAGCACAAACACCTTCTGGAGACCCTATCAGGCCTAAACCCTGCCACCCCCCAGCAGCAGCAGCAGCAGCAGCAGCAGCAGCAGCAGCAGCCGGCGGCCGACGCCACCATCAGCAGCAGCAGCGGCGGCCGGGGCCAGGGTTCAGGAGCCCCCTCTAAACCCCACAGGGCAGGGCTTCACCAGGTTGACATAAGCTTTACTAAGCATCTCACCCTGCCCCAGCGTCAGTGAGCCTCTCCCAAACCCTAGCTCAGATCCGGCAGCAGCAGCAGACAGCAGCAGAGCAAAAGCAGCTGAAAGCTCTGGCAGCAATCAAGGCCAAGCTGCAACAGCAGCAGCGGCGGCTGGCAGCCGCCGCAGCCGCCGGCGGCTCCCAGCAGCAGCAGCAGCAGCAGGTGACTGCTGCTGTTGGGGGTGCCTTTGCAGCATGTGTGGAAGCTGCGGGGGTTGTGAGTGGGGCCATTGGGGAAGAGGGAGCGGCTGAAAGCCTTGCAATGGCTCAAGCCATGATTCAAGAGATGCTGCCACCACCACATTGTGGCAGCAGTTGCAGCAGCAGCGGCGGCTGAAGACGGCGGCGCTGCTGCTGCTGCTGCTGCTGCTGCTGCTGCTGCTGCTGCTGCTGCTGCTGCTGCTGCTGCTGCTGCTGCTGCGACGAGGAGGGGCCCCCGCAGCCGCCAGCAGCAGCAGCAGCAGTAGGTGGCCCCAACCCCACCCCCCTGGCTTCCCCCCATCGTGGTCAACAACCTACAGCAGATGCTGCAGACAGTTTTGACCGAGGTTGACCATCAGATTCACTTAATTACTCACACCCCAACCGCCACCAACCGCCGGCATCCTTAGTCATGCTGCTGCTGCTTCTGCTGCTGATAAGCAGTTGCTGCAGCAGCTGGCGTACCTGTTAAAAAGCAGTGGGGTGCAAGAGGTTTCTGTGCGAATGCAGGGGTAGTGAGCACACGGAGCATACAAAACATGTAGGGTTTGGGGGAGAGGGTGGGGGTTGGGCGGGGGGGAGGGGGGTGGGGTGGCGGCGGGGGTGGGGAAGCAGGTAGCAGCAGCAGCGGCCAACAGCAGCAGCAGGGGGACGCTGCTGCTGCTGCTGCTGCTGCTGCTGAGGGTGCAAGTGAGTGGGGGAGTGACTCCGACAGTGACGACAGCAGCAGCAGCAGCAGAAAGGGCAGGAGGGGTGGGAGTGGCATCAAGGGGAATCCAGTTGGTCCCCCCACCAACAGCAGCAGCAGCAGCAGCAGTAGGGGACTCCCTGCCAACAGCAGCAGCAGCAGCCGCCGTCACCACAGACGTTCCAGCAGCAGCAGCAGTGACACCCTCACTGCTGTTGAAGACGTGGCAGCAGCAGCAGCAGCAGCAGCGGCGGCTCACCACCCGGCAGCAGCAGCGGCGGCCAGCAGCAGCAGCAGCAGCAGCAGCCGCTGCTGCAGCGTCTGTTCTCAGATGACAGCATCATTGCCAGTGTTTTCTGTCGAGTCGTAACCTGGTGGACCACCTACTACTGGGCCAGCGGTTTAGGCGGCCCCCGGCCCCAGGGTTTAGGGATCCGGGGCAGGGTTTACTGGTATGTGGGGACGGCTGTAAACCGCGGGATCATGGTGGGGTTGGTAGTGCTGCTGGCGCTGCTGCTATGGGTCACTGGTGAGTTGCCGAGTGTCACTCAGCTTGCTGCTGTGCTGATGCCAGCAGTAATGCCGCAGGGTTTTGGGCCGGGTGACGGTGGGCCAGGTGACGATGGGCCAGGTGATAGTGGGCCAGGTGATGATGATGGGCCAGGTACTGATGGGCCAGATGATGAGTCATCTTCTGAGTCATCGTCTGAGTGGACCACTGACGAGGAGGCGGAGGATGATTCAGCAGCAGCAGCAGCAGCAGCGGCCGCGCAGCCGCCGCCAGCCGCCGCGGCGGCGGCTGACGAAGCCACCGACGCAGCCGCCAGCAGCAGCAGCAGCAAGCAGCAGCAGCAGCAGCAGCAGTGGAGGGGATATGGAGCCTGATCTCCTTGAGTTGGGGGTTTGAAAGCCGCCTTCGAGGATTTTGATGAGCTGTCAAAGATCCTCGGCTTAGAACCTGCCCCCTTAGACCGCGACGGGCGGATCACCGGGGTCCCGGCCGAGGTCCAGGTTTTAGCAAACTTTGACAGCGCGGCGTCTTGGGGTTTTGTGGCGGGGGGCGGTTGTGGCCCTGTCCGCCGCTGCTGGTGGTGGTGGGAGGGGTGGGTGGCTGGGGTGTGTGGAAGGTGGGTGGGTTTGTGGTGCGTCGGATGGTGCGCATGCTGTTGTGGTGGTGGTGAGAATCATTACCCCCCCCCTCGGTTTGTCGATGTTGTGAGTGTTTGCATTGGGAGGGTGGTTGTGGCGCTGTCGCCGTGCTGCTGGTGGTGATGGTTGGTGTGGGAGATGGGTGGGTTGCAGGGTGGTTGTGTTTTTGGTTAGGGGGATGGTGCACATGCTATGCTGGTGATCACCACCACCACGGTGGTGGTTGTCCAACATGTATAAGGGGTGGTGCATGTTCCCCCCCCCCCCCCCCCCCCCCCCCCACACACACATCTACGCAACTTCGGAATGTCACATCCTTGGATGGTTCATGCATTGGCTGGATGCACTCCCTGTCTACACTCAAAGTGTACGCATGCACACCCAACGTTGCTGTGGTGGTGGTGCAGTACCCCCCCCCCCCTCCGGAAAATTTCGTACACTGTGCATGAAGGTCATGCAGTGAGGTCCAACCATGGGGCAGCATCGCATGCACAACGACAAGTACGGCAGTGGTGCTGGTGGAGGTGGGCCCACCCCATAGGGTGTTTGGTGCTGGTGGAGGTGGGCCCACCCCATAGGGTGTTTGGTGCTGGTGGAGGTGGGCCCACCCCATAGGGTGTTTGGTGCTGGTGGAGGTGGGCCCACCCCATAGGGTGTTTGGGGCAGGAGGTGGGGATGCCGCCTCCCGTGTGTGTGTGTGGGGGGGGGGGGGGGGGGGCTGACTGAAAGTGCTTCACCGTGAGTAGTGCCTGAAAGTGCCTCACTGTAGGGTACAGTTGGGAGCATTTTGGCATGTTATGTGTGGCACATGGAGGTTTATGCACAGGAGCAGTTTCTGCAACAATGTGTGGTCACCAACGGTTGGAGGTGCCAGGTGTTATGGACATACTGATATGTCTGCAGGCAACGGCACCATGCGTTGTGCCACAGTGTGGCTGGCATCCTGATTTGCCAGTAATGAAGCGTGTTCAACAAAAGCCCTGTGACGGTCTGTCATGCATTATGTGTTGGTATGAACCGTAGTCTGGCACATATGTTGTGTAGTGAGGTTTTGGCTGGCTCAGTGTGCCATGTGTACTTTGGTAGAAAGAGTTGAGTTGTAACCCGGCTTGGGCTGAGGAGGGGGGTGCAAGCGCCATTGGTGTGTTTCACCCACAGCGCTTTGGGTGGTGTGTACTTGCCGCGACACGGCTCAAACCCAGATCACAATGCCAGGCAGGGGGGAAGGGTGTGTTGTGACGTGGGGTTTTAGTTGCCCAAAGATCTCCCTTGCAATGTGTACAAGCAGCCTACATGGTGTGCATCAAGCTTGCCAGAAGGAAGGTGGCTGGGAATGTGTGACATATTCTGCATCCTTGCTCGTGTAACGTGAAGCAAACAACTGCCAAGGACTTGAAGGGCGTCAGCGTCTCATACACAAACCTGTTCGTGGTTTCAGTCGGTCAACGTTGACAGTAAAGGAGCACACAATTGGTTGCTCGCTGGATGTGGCTGGGTGATTGAGTGCCTGCATTGTGTCACTCCATCTGTGCCAGTCAAGGTCAAAGCTGACACGTAAGCACACACGTATGACCGCAAACCCTACTGCAGTTTAATTTCCATTTTGCCTGACATCGTGTGAACACGTGTACATAAGCTTCCAAGCACATATCGCATACCATCCGATCACCATCTTCCGTGTTGGTGGATTCACGTGGGTCAGCTCGATCGGCCCGATGGGGACTTCGAAAGGAATATCTGCAGTCGTGCAGATTCTTCTGCAAACTTCGCAGCTGCTGGGTCGCGTGCTGGCGTTGGCATCTGCCCTGCTGATTGCTGTGTGGTTGCTGTTCCTGGGGACCAAGAAATACACCGATGTGAGTGCTGTTGATCCCTTTCGCGGGATCGCAAAACCCTCTCGAAATGGCTGTTTCTCGCATGACTAAAGAGGTTGAGCTTTGGGGGACAGCAGCAGCAGGGGTGCTACCAATGTCCAGGCTGTACCAGTACCGTCACCACAACTCAAAACAACAAGGAACCCCGCCACAAACTGTTCATGTTCAGTGCTTGTGGGTTTAATCTGATGAGTTTAAAGTTCCCTCCGCAAGTTTCTATTGTAAGAGCGGCAGGGGCTGGGGCAAGCAGCAACAGGTGCCACTACTCCCCCTGCTGTTCGTTGGCCGCAGTAAACAACCCCAACCGTTGTGTGGATCCGGATCTGGGAGGCAATAGGGGGGAGGGGCGTATGCCTCAAGTCGGGCTTATAGCAACCCTTTTCAGCAGTAGCACTAACACACACGACTATGGTTAGGGAGTGGGTGGGTGGATCAGAGAGGGGCTCTCTGAGGCTCTACTTTTTGACTCGGGGTGGTGGGTGGGGGAGGGGTGGGGTGGGGTGGGGTGGGGTGGGCCTCACACAGACCCGCGCGCGCCTCACACAGACAGGACAAGCCTTGGCGCAAGTTCCCTCCAGATTATGGTTGTGATGAGCGCCTTCTCCTTGACAAATGTACAGTACAGCAGCTGATCTACATGTGGCTGGACCCCACAGTGTTTTCCTTCGCCTTTCCTCCCCCCGCCCCCCCCCCCCTCCCTGGTCTTGATCCCCCCCCCCCCCCCGCCGCGCCAACACACACAGGACAAGCCTTGGCGCAAGTTCCCTCCAGATTACGGTTGTGATGAGCGCCTCCTCCTCGACTCCTGTACCGTTCAGCAGCTGATGTACATGTGGCTGGCCCCAGCCGTACTTTCCTTTGCCTGCCTGTTGCCCCCCCGTCCCCCTCCACAACCAGCAACAACATTTAACACACTCAAGCCCCCCCCCCCCCCCCCGCCGCGCCCCTCACACATACAGGACAAGCCTTGGCGAAGGTTCCCTCCAGATTATGGCTGTGACGAGCGCCTCCTCCTCGATTCCTGTACCGTTCAGCAGCTGATATACATGTGGCTGGCCCCAGCCATACTTTCCTTCACCTGCCTTGCCCTGTTGGGGTTGAGGGCTGTGCTTGTTGGTGGGGGTCACGGTGACACCAGGAGGGGCACCCTGGGGCGACTGGCCACACACCTACTGCCACCAAAGTGAGTGGGGGGGGGGGGGGTGGAAGGGGGTGGGGGGTGGGGGGGGGGGTGTTATCAGTGCATTGCCTTGGTCTGTTGGGGTTGAGGGCTGTGCTGGTGTGTGGGGGTCACGGTGACACCAGGAGGGGCACCCTGGGGCGACTGGCCACAATCTACTGCCACCAAAGTGAGTGGGGGAGGGGGGTGGGAGGGGGGGGGGGGGGGGTGGGGGCGGCGGAGGGTGGTCAGGGGGTGTTGTCACTGAGATGCCTTGATGTCACTGTGCCACCAAAGTGAGTGTTGATACATAAGTGCGCAAGGGGGGGGGGGTGAAGCTTTGATGTATCCTGTGGCATTAGGGCGAGAAGAGAGAGGAGGGGGGGGGGGGGGGGGGGCTTGGCGTTGCTGCAACAGTGTGTGTTTGGATGGGTGGGTGTAGACACAGGGGGGGGGGGGTGCTCGATAATCAACACAGCGCACCGTAGACATATGCAGCAGCGGGGGGGGGGGTGCTCTACGTAAAGCACTGTTTGTCTACCATTCTCACATGTAGTTGTGTGTGCCGCCACTGTTGCTGCTGCTGCTGCTGCTGCAGGCGCTTCTGGCTGTGGTGGTGTGGAGGGCTCTCTGTGGCTGATGCCTTGGCAGTGTGCTTCTGGCTGGCCTTCAACGCTGCGTGGGGTGTGGCAGTGTTGACCCGATTCTTCTCACTCATCCCATTCTTTTCCAAGGTTTCACCACGTAAGTGTGACCCTGCTTCCCCCTCCAATTACACAACCCCTCCCTCACCCTCAATCTCCCCCCCCCCCCCCTTTCACCCCCCTCCCCCCAGGTGTGTTAGGCATTGATGTTGCATGTGTAGCTGGCAGTGTGTGTTTCTGGCTGGCCTTCAATGCTGCGTGGGGTGTGGCTGTATTGACCCGGTTCTTATCACTTTTTTCCTTCACGTAAGTTTCACCGCGTAAGTGTTAAGCTTTTAGCTCTCCTCCCTTGATACATCTGCAAGCAGGGCAGCAGGGTCCTTCAAAGTCAAGGTGCCCTTTCAAAGGGCAAGTGTGCTTTGCTTTGCTACACACCCTTCAAGTGGGCTCACCGCAAGCAGTACTGAACATCTTCGTTCTGCAGTTGGATTTGGGTTTGCGGTTGCTGTGCATCTTTCGTTGCGGATTACGTAACCATGACTCTTGTGACGGCGGAAGTAAGCGGAGCCTTTCCGGCACCCACATACGTACTAGTAAGCACCACGGAGTGTCACGAGCTTCTTGATAGCTTGCTGGATGCGTTGCGGGGACTGCTTGCTGTTTGTGAATCATCACCATCGAAATCAATTTAGCAGTCCACTCGCTGCATGCATGCAGCAACCAATACTTCGACGTTATTTCGAGATGTCACGTTTGTGTCAGGAGATATACTCGGGCCGCACAATCTCACGTGGCATCTGCATTGTCTGGCAGCACTGCTGCTGCAGGGGTATAAAAGTCCTTACCACCTTGCCCAGCCTTACGACTATACTTGTACAGGATCTGTCTGTATAGTTCGTACACCCTATCTGTATTTCTCATACAGACAGGTTTCTCAACACAGATGTGGATTTGAAGCTGAGGTGGCAACTGTGAGGTGTGCCGCTGGAGGGCTGGGGCGCTGCCCACAGCCCCTGGTGGCGTGATGACCGCGCTGGTGTCCCATTCCAGACACCAGCACCACCATCAGCAATCTGATGTGTCAAAACCTTTTAGCTCTGGCTCAAGTCTGTCTGGCTGTATTTATTGCTGTGAGAGCGCGCAGGGGGGGGGGGGTCTCCTCTCCTGCACCCCCCCCCCCCCCCCCCCGGTCCAAACTTGCTCCCAACGGCCACCCCCACCCCCACCCCACACCCCACACCCACCCCAATCCCCTCCCCAATCAGCGGGGATTGACTTCATGTCCCCCCACCCCCCCACCCCCCCCACCCCCCCCCCCCCCCCCCCCCCGGGCTCTCCCGGAGAAGGGCCTTGCACCCCCCCCCCCCCACCTCCTGACGCTCGTGCGCCCCCTCCACTACCTTCCTGTGCGCTCTCCATTCGACTCCTACAACGCAGCACTCAGTTAAAGTCGCTGCTGCTGCTGCTGCTGCTGCTGCTGCTGCTGCTGCTGCTGCTGCTGCTGCTGTCTCCCGCAGATCCCTTGGGGCTGGAGTTCCAGCTGGTGGCAGTTGCATTCGGAGTGTTCCTGCTGCCAACTTTGTGCTGCTGTTCTACCCTGTGACTCGAGGCAGCGTGGTGCTGCAAATCGCTGGGCTGTCCTACCCTGATGCAATCAGGTGGGCGGTGCGTGTGTTGACACAGAGTGTGCATGCAGCCAATCCATCCACCATCCAAAGTTGAGACAGTCCGAAGTGTGTTGGGGGGTGAGGGGGGGGGTCGTTGAGCACAGGCTGCGGTCCGTGGGATTGGGTGGGGTTGGTTCATATGCCGCACACCATAGTGTTGGAGCTGCTGTTCTATCCTGTGACTTGAGGCAGTGTGGTGCTGCAAATCGCTGGACTGTCATATCCTGATGCAATCAGGTGGGCGGTGCGTGTGTGTTGGGGGTTGGGGGGGGGGGGGCAGCACAGGCTGTTGGAAGGGTGGGGTGGGCTGTCGTACCCCGACGCAACCAGGTGGGCGTGGCGCCGCGCGCGCGGGGGGGGGGGGGGGCACATGCAAGGTCGGGTTGAGTTGGTACGTACGCCGCACACCATAGCGTTATCACTTCTGTTTTACCCCGTTACTCGAGGCAGTGTGGTGCTGCAGATTGCTGAACTTTCCTACTAGGACCTGATGCAATCAGGTGGGAGGTGCATATGTGTTTGGGGGGTGGGGGGTGGGGGGGGGGTGTTTTGAGCACAGGCCTAGGCGGCTGAAAGGTCGGGTGGGGCGGGGTTGGTACGTACGGCGGGTTATGCCGCACTGCTTCTCACTGCAGGTACCACCGTTGGTTGGGTCACGCAGTGATGGTGATGGTCAATGCCCACTCACTGGGCTTCTGGGGGAGGGGGCAGGGGGGAGGGGGGAGGGGCCAGGAACGGGCAGAGGCTGGAGCTGGGTTGCCACAGCAGTGGGCGGGGGTCGGGGGGTGGGTGTGTGTGTGTGTGGGGGGGGGGGGGGGGGGGGGAGGGAGAGCGCCCGCAATGGCACTCAACAACTCCCTCCAATCACACGACTGGTGGTTTGTTTGTTTGTTGACTGCACTGCAGGTATCACCGCTGGTTGGTCACGCAGTGATGGTCACTGCCCACTCACTGGGCTTCGAGGGGGGGGGGGGCTGGAAGTGGGGCATTGTGGGGACAGGAAAGGGTGTGTGCGGGTGTATGGGCGGGGGGGGGGGCAGGTTTCCCCAAGTAGGGGTTGTCTTTCCTCCCACAGCGACACTCTTCCCCGTATATCACTGACATTCAACCTGTATTTGGTGCTTTCTCACTGCAGGTACCACCGCTGGTTGGGTCATGCAGTGATGGTTATGGTCACTGCCCACTCACTGGGCTTCTTGTGTGTGTGTGTGTGGGGGGGGGGGGTGCAGGGGGGGGGGGCTCCCACATTGGCCTCAACACTGCTGTCTATATCACTCCTGTGTAAATCCCTTGGCGCATTGTCACTACAGGTACCACCGTTGGTTAGGTCACGCAGTGATGGTGATGGTCACTGCTCACTCATTGGGCTTCTGGGGCATCTGGCTGTACCAGGGAACATTCGTGAGGGAGGCATTCGACCAAGGACGAGTGTTCAACAAGTGAGTGACTCGAGTTACCCCATTGTTCACAGCAGAGGGTATCATACTAGTGGATATGTTTGCTAACACGGTCTACACGGTGTATCCGATGTACCTTTCAAAACATGCCAGTCTGACCATGCACTGTACATTTTCAGTCATCCAGTTTGGACAAGGGGGTGAAGGTGGTGTCCTGGGCATCCACCACCACCACCAAGGAATATTTGTACTATATGCCTTGGACCAGGGGGCTGTGTAAACAAGTGAGTGACTTGAGTTGCCTTGATTGTTCAGCACAAGGTAAAATATGAATGGTATGTTTGTCTTTTTGAACGCTGCGATGTGGCGATCTAGATCTTGGGGGAGGGGGTTGGGGAGGGGAGAGGTGAGAACGGGGAGGGGGGGGGGTCACACGGCAGTGCTGCTTGTCAGTGACGAGTGGGTTGGGGTCGTGCACAGCTGTTTCAACATTTGCTGCTGCTGCTGCTGCTGTTGTCACTGCTGCTGCTGCTGCTGCTGCTGCTGCCTGAAGCCTTGCTGGTGGTGTGTCCTTCCTTGGGGGTCTTGCACTGTGGTTGAGTTCACTTGAGGTGGCAAGGAGGACAAACTACGAAGTCTTCTACAAGCTGCACCACATCGGTGAGTTTCTGCACCCCGTTTCTTTTCTCTCCCCCCTCTCCTCTACAACCCGGCCCCTCCCATATGTCTGGATACCCGCCCACCCCCCCCCCCCCCACACCCCCCCCCCACCCCCCCCCCCCCCCCGCCATCCTTGCTCTCTCGATGTATCCGGGCACTGTGGTTGAGCTCACTCGAAGTTGCAAGGAGGACAAACTACGAAGTCTTCTACAAGCTGCACCACATCGGTGAGTTGCTTTTCTCTCCCCCCTCTCCTCTACACCCGGCCCCTCCCATATGTCTTGACACCCCCCCCCCCTCCTTGCTCTCTCAATGTATTCGGGCACTGTGGTTGAGTTCACTTGAGGTGGCAGGAGGACAAACTATGAAGTCTTCTACAAGCTGCACCACATCGGTAAGCCACCCCCCCCCCCTCCCCCCGGGCCCCACCTCCACCCTGCCCCCCAGCAAGTGCGGTGCCCTCCTTCACCTTTCCTTGGCGGTCTTGCACTGTGGTTGAGCTCACTTGAGGTGGCCAGGAGGACAACTACGGAGTGTTCTACAAGCTGCACCACATCGGTGAGTTGCTGCACCCCGTTCCTTTTCTTTACCCCCCGGCCCCTCCAATATGTCTCAATTCCCCCCCCCCCTCCCCCCTCTCCCACCCACCCCGCACCCCCTTTCTTGCTCCTTCACTCAATTGGGCACTGTGGTTGAGTTCACTTGAGGTGGCAAGGAGGACTAATTACAAAGTCTTCTACAAGCTGCACCACATCGGTGAGTTGCCCCGCTACCCCCTTCCCTCCCCCCTCCCCCGTCCCCCCTCCCCAGGAGTCCCCTTTAGTTTTCTTGCTGGCTGCTGGTACTTCAGGACGCTGTCATTTGTACACCCCCTCCCTCCTGGCGCACCCACCCACATACATCCCATCCGCCGCCGCTGCTGCTGCTGCTGCTGCTGCTGCTGCTGCAGGTTTCTGGATCTTCATGTTTGCTGGCTGCTGTCACTACTGGGAGATGTTCTGGTATTTCCTGCCTGGCCTAGTGCTGTACGGTGTCGATGGAGTGTACCGCCTGCATCAAGGGCTGGGCTTTGGGGCAGCAGCAGCAGCAGCAGCAGCAGCAGCAGCAGTAATGAGGGTGATGTTGTTGTTGTTGAGGCGTTGGTGTCACCTGGACACACCACCTGCTCACTGCTGCTGGCAACACCAAGGTGGGCTTGGGGGGGGGGGGGGGTATTTGGGGTGGGGAGGGGGGGAGTGGAGTGTACCGCCTGCACCAAGGGCTGGGCTTCTGGGGCAGCAGCAGCAGCAGCAGCAGCAGTGGTGGTGGGGGTGATGTTGTTGTTGTTGAGGGATTGGTGTCACCCTGACACACCACCTGCTCACTGCTGCTGGCAACACCAAGGTGGGCTTGGGGGGGGGGGGGGGGGGGGCAATGAGGGGGGGGGGGGGGCTGGAAGAGGATGTGGTCAAGGGGACTAACAAGGGGGGGGGGGGGTAACGAAGGAGTGAGGGCCCTGCATGCAGGGGTTGTGCATTGCCTCTGCTGCAACCCCCCCCCCCTCCCCCAACAACAACACCCACATGCTGGGTAGCCTGGCCCACCATATAGCTAAGCTGCTGCTGCTGCTGCTGTGCCACTGGTATTGCCCCCCTCCCCCTTCTCTCACTGTACCCAGATTAGGCATTGCTGCTTCTGGCATCGTGTGGCTCAATGCACCCCAAATCAGCTGGCACAGTCCGCACCCCTTTTGAGTACTTTGCAGTGCTTAACGTTCCTCAACGCGCGCTGCTGCTGCTGCTGCTGCTGCTGCTGCTGCTGCTGCTGCTGCTGCTGCTGCTGCTGCTGCTGCTGCTGCTGCTGCTGCTGCTGCTGCTTCCCCACCCCTCAACCCTTGCAGTTTTGGCATTGCGGCTTCTGGCTTTGTGTGGCTCAACGTCCCTCACATCAGCTGGCACAGTTGGCACCCCTTTGTACTTTGCCGTGGGCCCTGGACCAACGTTACTCAATGCGTGCTGCTGCTGCTGCTGCTGCTGCTGCTGCTGCTGCTGCTGCTGCCCACCCCATCAATTTTCAACATTTGCGCAGGTTTGGCATTGCTGCCTCTGGCTTTGTGTGGCTTAATGTCCCCCACATCAGCTGGCACAGTTGGCATCCCTTTGAATACTTTGCAGTACCTGTGACCACCCCACAGCAGCAGCAGCAGCAGCAGCAGCAGCAGCAGCAGACGGCCATGCTGCTGCACATCAAAGGCTATGACCGCTGGACCAAGAAGCTGGTGGAGCTCATCGCAGAAAGGGCGAGAACTTTACTGTGAAGATCGAGGGACCCTATGCTGAACTTCCTGGTGCCGTTCTGGGTCACCCTGAACTTCGTGGCGGCCGCTGCAAGGATACTGCTGGGGCAGTTGAGAATGGCGGGAAAACTGCTACTGCTGCTGCTGCTGCTGCTGCTGGAGAGGTGGATGGCCTTGTGATTGCAGCAGGTGAGGGCTCCTGGGTCAAGTAGTAAATGATGATTCAGTTGACATCATGTTGCATTTCTCAACAGCATTGTTTCAAACAAGGAGGACCCGGGGGGGGGGGGGTGCCCACACACCAAGATAACATAGATTTGTATGTGTTACTGACATTCCCGCTCACACACATCCTGTGCGAGTGATTGCTCTCCCCGCCAACCCCTTTGCTGGCCCTCCCTCCCTCCGGGTGATAGTGCCCCCCCTCCACCCCTTGTCGAATGCTTTGCTGGAGGTGTTGGTGCCCCTGCAGCACTCCTACGGCTAGCAACTTACTACACCCTGCATGCCTTACCAGTCGAAATTGAAGTATGTCACTGACACCCCCCCCCCACCCCCACCCCCACCCCCACCCCCCACCCCCCCCCACCCCCCACCCCCACCCCACACCCCCACCCCCACCCCACCCCACCACCACCACCACCACCACCGCTGTGTCTCAGGTGGTGTTGGTGCCACAGCCGCAATGTCGGTGTTCCAGGAGCTAGCAACCGTTGCGTTGTGGCACATTGCACCCTGCATGCTCCCAGTCAGGAGTGAAGTATGTCCCAACACCTTCCATGCCCCCCCCCCCAACTTCGGAATGTCACATCCTTGGATGGTTGCATTGGCTGGATGCACTCCCTGTGTCTACACACACCACCCCCCCTTGCTGTGTCTCAGGTGGTGTTGATGCCACTGCTGCCATGTTGGTGTTTCAGGAGCTAACATAATACTCCAGTGTACTACAGTGTACTAAACACACAGTTTCGCCTTCCCAGTCATGATCCAATTGTGTTGCTAACACTCTGTTTCCGCCTTCATTTTGCTTTGTTTCAGGTGGTGTTGGTGCCACAGCCGCAATGTCGGTGTTCCAGGAGTTGGCTACATCAGGGGCTCACACACACGGCCTGCCCACACTGCTGATCTGGTGCTGCAGGTAATTTCGGGGGGGGGGGGTGAACGACGCCAAATGTAAGGTGGGGAGGGAGGGTGGGGGTGAAGAGGGGGAGGGGGGGGGGGCACACGGCCTGCCCGCACTGCTGGTCTGGTGCTGCAGGTGATCAAAAGGGTTGTTGTGTGTGTGGGGGGGGGGGGGGGGCGTTTGGGGCGGGGGGGGGGGGGAGTGCAAGGTGATGGGAGGTGAGGGGGTGGGGTGGGGTCGGGGTGGGGGGGTGGGGTGGGGTGGAAGGTTAACTGTCGAGAGGGGGGGGGGGGCACACGGCCTGCATTTGCTTTGGGGGGGGGGGGTATTGATTGCAGGGGTGGGTGGGGTGGGGTTGGGGGGGGGGGGGGGGGGGGGGAGGGGGGGGGGGGGGGGGGGGGGGTAGGTTAAGAGGGAGTGTGGCAACACATGCAACACTGCTGCTGTTTGCATATGTGCCCAACCCTTTCTCAAGCGCCGCAGGAAAGCTGACGAGGTTGAGTTCCTTGCTTCCGCCTGTTGGCCATGGCATCAACACTTGATTTCGACCTCACAATAACCTGGGTACATGTTTCTGTCCTGCGGCCGCTGCTGCTGCTGCTGCTGCTGCTGCTGCTGTGCTGCTGCTGCTGCTGCTGCTGCAGTTACACGTCTGCTTCACGCCACTAACCAAAGCCCCCCTCCCCCCCCCCCCCCCCCCGCTACTATCACCACTTCACCCCCCCCCTCCTTCTCATGCTGTGCAGGAAAGCTGATGAGATGCGAATTATTTTGACCGCTGCTGCTGCTGCTGCTGCTGCTGCTGCTGCTGCTGCTGCTGCTGCTGCTGCTGCTGTTTGCTTACTTGCTTCTGATACAAACACCCCCCCCCCCAATGTATGTGCCACGGGAAAGCTGATGAGATTGAGTTCCTTGCCCCCGTCTGTTGGCCATGGCATCAACAATCAACTTGTGCTCCCTTATCTGGACGTGAGAGGACAAACATGCACAAATAATCTACTGCTGCTGATGCTGCCGTAATTTGCATGTGTGCCCTCCACCCCCATTTATGCTTGGCAGGAAAGCTGATGAGATTGAGTTCCTTGCCCCCGTCTGTTGGCCATGGCGTCAACACTCAACCTGGACCTCACTGTGAAGCTCTTCTGCACAGGTGAGGGGCAGCAGCAGCAGCAGCAGCAGCAGTAGGTAGCCACAGCACTAGCAGCAGCAGCAGCAGCAGCAGCAGCAGCAGCAGCAACAGCAGGTAGCTCCAGCGGCAACAGCGGCAGCAGCAGCAGCGGCAACAGCGGCAGCAGCAGCAGCAGCAGCAGTAGGCAGCAGTAGGCAGCAGTAGGCAGCAGCAGCGGCAGCAGCAGCAGGTAGCCAGGGCAGCAGTAGCAGCAGCAGTTGGTTTGCGGGTACTGAGACAGAAGCTGCAGCAACATGCCCACTCAAGCCAGCAGCAGCAGCAGCAGCAGCAGCAGCAGCAAAGGGTGTCTTGCTGCATTCACATGTTGTTCAGAGTCTGTCAGTGTGGCTTGTAAGCGCGATGGTGACATTGCTTGCGACATGAGGGAAGTTCAAGGATGCAAAGCATGTTCGTAGAGCTTATGTTTTGCAAAGGGCCCCACATCACCCCTCCATTGTAGCTTGTAGCTTCAATCCCAAACGATACTGCCGTTGAGTCAACATTCTGCCGCACCCCCTGCTGCTGCTGCTGCTGCTGCTGCAGGTGACCCCGGTACCACCAGTGGTGCCGCACTGGCAGCCGCCAACAAGACACCCACTGCTGCCAGCAGCAGCCGCCACAGCAGCCGCCACGTCAGCAGCAGCAGCAGCAGCAGCGGTGTGTCACTAGTGACGAGCAGCATGTGTCCCGTGGTGGGGCTGAAGGACTTTGGGTGCCAAGTGGGGCACAAGACACTGCTGCATGTCATCGCGTTTGCAGGTGTGTAAGTGTGTGTTTGTGTGTGTGGGGGGGGGGGGTGTTGTTTGGGGGAGCGGGGTGAGGGTGGGTGGGTTTTTTTGGGGGGGGGCTTTGGGTGCCAAATGGGACACAAGACACTGCTACATGTCATCACATTTGCAGGTTGGTGGCGTGGTAATGGGGGCGAGGGGCTTGCTGTGGTGTTTTGTTTTTGGGGGGGGGGGGGGGGGGTGAAGAGCTTTGGGTGCCAACTGGGGCACACGACACTCCTGCATGTCATCGCGCTTGCAGGTGGGTGGTGTGGTTAATGCGGGGGGGGGGGGGGTGCTTTGGTGTTTTGGGGGGGATGGGGGGGGGGTGCGCAGGTGTGTTTTGCACAGAGCTGCTGCTCGTCATGGAGGACATTCACCCTATTTGCCGTTTTGGCTGTGTGTTACATTACATGGCCGAGGTGCAGATAGTCACCAAATCATCACCACCCTCTGACCGCATCCTGCTGCTGTGTATCATCAGGCACCTTCTGTGCCATCCTGGCTGTGCGCTACATGGCTGAGGTGCAGCCGGTCACGGCAGGATTTGAACCCTGGAGCACTGGTCAGAAGGGGGCCTCCCTAGTGGCCCTCATCTCTGCTGCCATCCTGATCCCTGGTAAGCCCCTGGCCTCAGGTCTCACACGGTCAGGCAGAGTATGAAGCATCAATCAATCAATGAATCAGGGGTTGATGTCGCCTTGAGTTGCAAGGGCAGGTCATGGGTTGGGTTCCGGGGCTTGCAGCGGGGCGACTGGGCATCTTTGCATGTTACACCTGTAGCTATTAAGCACGAGAGCTCATGCCAGTCATGCACTGATGCCACGGTAGTGGCCACGGTAGTGGGAAAGCCAAGCAAAGGGGACCACCACAAAAATGGATATAGCCATAATGCTGTTGGCAGATGTCCCACCTGCAGGCATGCTTGCCCTCTGGGCAGCTCAGTTGTAAGCCTGAACCCCATAGAACACCTTTGCGCAACTGGCTGTGGAGTACATAGGCGTCAGTAGCTTTCTGGTGTGGTCTCTTTGCTGTGGTTCCCTGTGGTGTGCTTTGCCATCTCCACGTAATGGCTGGCACGAGCTCTCGCGCTTCACAGCTAGAGGTGCAACATTGATTAAACATAAATAAAAAATAAAATTTAATTTAATTTACCTACACACCCCCTTGGTGTAGTTACGCTATAGAATTGCTTCCATTAGCCTCGTGATTGATTGATTGATTGAGTCGCTTTTTCTCCGCTGCATTCAGGCATGCTTGCCCTCTGGGCAGCCCTTGGCATCCAGGCCTTGCAGCAGCGCAGTGCCAGCAAGGCGGCGGCAGCCGCCGGCGGCTCAGCCGCCGGCGGCTCAGCCGCCGCAGCTGCCGCAGCCACTGGCGGCCACATGGACAAGGAGCTCTCCCGCCACCTGCTGAGTGACGCACACGGCGTACTGCCAGCCGCCGACACCCCGACGGCTGCGGCGGCTGCAGCCGCCGGCGGCTGCCTGGCGGCTGGGGGCGACGAGGAGGAGGCTTCGGCCGTCGCGACGGCTGCGGCGGCCGCCGGCGGCTGTGGGACTGTTAGGGCGGCGGCGGCTGGTAGCTGGGAGCTGGCACTCCCTGGAGATGGAGGTATGTGTGAGAAAGTCACTGTCTTGTAATCTGGTGCCTACCCTTTCTGTTTGTGTTATACATGTACATGCACACATGAGGCTGCTTAAGGGTGCCATCAACATGCAACCTGCACACCTTCATAAAACTCGTGAGGTGCCCCCTTCCAACAAGACACCCCCCCCCCCCTTCACCTACCCCCCCCCCCTCCCCTTCTGCCCACCCACACAGGTGTCCATGCGGTCACCCAGGGCCGCCCCCCTCTCAAACACCCTCACTTCATCATGGCTGGCAACACTGCAACAAATCCCCCCTGCCCTCACCTCACCAACACCCTCCCCCTGCACCCCCCTACCCTTCTGCCCACCCACACAGGGGTCTACTCAGTCACCCAGGGTCGCCCCCCTCTTCATGCCCTCATCTCAGCATGGCTGGCAACACTGCAGCAGATCCCCCGCGCCCAGCAGCAGCAGCAGCAGATGCTGCAGGTTCCTGTGTATGGCATGGGGCCTTCCAAGCTTGTTGAAGATACCAAATTGCTGTGTGACGAAGTGAACAGCAGCAGCAGGGGGAAGGTGTTCCTGGGCTTTGTGCAGAAGACACACGAGCTGTGAAGGGTTGCAGCAGCATATGGTGTTGGCGGCAACAGCAGCAGCAGCAGCAGCAGCGGCAGCGGCAGCGGTGATCAGCAGCAGTAGCAGGGTGTACCTGGGCTTTGTGCAGAAGACACACGAGCTGTGAGGAGTGGCAGCAGCAGCAGCAGCAGCAGCAGCAACGGCCGCGGCGGCGGCTGGTGGGGCGGCAGTGGTGGCAGCGGCAGCAGCAGCACCGGCAGCGGCAGCGGCAAGGTGTTCCTGGGCTTTGTGCAGAAGACACATGAGCTGTGAACGGTACAGCAACAGCAGCAGCAACAGCAATGCTATGCAGCGCCAGAGTGTTGCTCTGATGTCTGAAAAGAACATACGAGCTCTGAAGGGCGGCAGCAGCAGTGGCGGCAATCACAGCAGCAGCTGCAAGGTGTTCCTGGGCTGTGTGACAGAAGACACACAAGCTGTGAGGGGTGGCAGCAGCAGCTTTTGCAGCAGCAGAGCAGTTGTTTGGTTTGTGCAGAGAACATATTAGCTGCGATCACTACAGCGCGTGCAGCAGCAGCAGCAGCAATGCATCCTGGGGACATCGTGCGGAATAGACACACGCTATGTGGTGGGGGTTCTGGGCGGAGGGGGCTGCACCGCTTTGAGGAGTGAAGTTGTAGTGGTTGTAATGGTGTTCGCACTTTGTAGTGGTCATGACACATATTCATGGGGTTCACTGCCAACACAGATGGTGATGCGTGCATTGTGTCCTCATGTTGCTGAGGCCTAGAATGCATACTGTGTACTATCTGTAGTATATGGGGCGGGTATTGGCCCCTTGCCACCTGGCCAGCTGCATGTGTGTACCTGATCCGGGGCACCCTGTAATACATGGGGATGACTGTGGATTGTGTGGGTCAGTACGATTGGCAGCAGGTCAGGGGGGTGGGGGGGGCAGCATTGTGCTGTCAAGTTGCTTTTATGTAGACCCCTAGTGTACATACTGCGTCCATGTGTGTCCTATCTTGTAATACAGGGTATATTGTTAGGTCACAATGTGGATTGTGTGGGTCAAGATTGAGTGGGAGCAGGTCAGCATGTGTAGTGTGGGCTTGTCACACTTGAAAGCGCCCGGCTGTTGTATGTCACAAACGGTTTGCCAAACCAAACAACCAACATTGACAAGTCAATCAACCAATGTGACACCACGGTGAGTCAATCTGCAAGGAGGCCGGCTATCAGGTTCAATCATAATCAATCAGGCTCAAACCCACAATCAACACATGCTGATGGAATGTGTAGGCTGATACTGGTGCCGGCGATCTGTATTGTTGTGACGACAATTTTGTGGGTGCATCAGCCCATCTTGCCCTCCACAGGGCGTCCATCAGCGGCAGTAGAGGGATGTCTGCACGATCAGGGTGCGCAGAGAGATTCCAGGCCTCAAGTGCACACAGTGTATACACTGTATATATACGTATGTATGCGCAAGAGACTAGTACAGCGCTGTGGGCGACCACAGTGAGGGCTGGTGGCTGGGGTGTGGGGTGCAGTCAGTATGCAAGCGGCTCCATCCAAGTAATTCTTGCATGCTGTTTGGACGTCAAGTGATCTGGCCAGGCCTCAACTGCACATAAATGAGCGCTCTGCATGGCGCAAGAGACTACTACAGCGCTGTGGGCGACCACAGTGAGGGCTGGCGGCTGGGGGTGGGGGGCAGTCAATTACGCAAGTGGCGCTGTCTTAGTAATTCATTCATGCTGTTTGGATGTCAAGTGTTCTGGCCAGGCCTCAACTGCACACTAATGAGCGCTCTGCATGGCGCAAGAGACTAATACAGCGCTGTGGGCGACCAAAGTGAGGGTTGGCGGCTGGGGTGTGGGGAGCAGTCAATATGCAAGCGACTTTCAGAAGTACTTCATGAGTAATTCATGCATGCTGTTTGGACGTCACCTGTTCTGACAAGGCCTCAACTGCACACAAATGAGTGCTTTGCATGGCGCAAGAGACTATCACAGCACTGTGGGCGACCACTATGAGGGTTGGTGGTTGGGGTGTGGGGTGCATTCCATATGCAAGCGGCTCCATCCAAGTAATTCATTCATGCTGTTTGGACGTCAAGTGTTCTGGCCAGGCCTCAACTGCACACAAATGAGAGGCTCTGCATGGCGCAAGAGACTACTACAGCACTGTGGGCGACCACAGTGAGGGTTGGCAGCTGGGGTGTGGGGTGCAGTCAGTCAACAAGCGGCTCCACCTAAGTAATTCATTCTTGTTGTTTGGACGTCAAGTGTTCTGGCCAGGCCTGGACTGCACACAAATAAGCGCTCTGCATCGCGCAAGAGACTACTGCAACACTGTGGGACCACAATGAGCATTGGTGGTTGGGGTGTGGGGAGCAGTCAATGTGCAGTGAAAGTATCCACTTGTAACAACCTCACCCAGAATATGCAAGCGGCTTACATAAGTACTTCTTGAGTAATTCATTCATGAGTTATTCATTCATGCTGTTTGGACGTCAAGTGTTCTGGCCAGGCCTCAACTGCACACAAATGAGAGGCTCTGCATGGCGCAAGAGACTACTACAGCACTGTGGGCGACCACAGTGAGGGCTGGCAGCTGGGGTGTGGGGTGCAGTCAGTCAACAAGCGGCTCCACCTAAGTAATTCATTCTTGTTGTTTGGACGTCAAGTGTTCTGGCCAGGCCTGGACTGCCCACAAATAAGCGCTCTGCATCGCGCAAGAGACTACTGCAACACTGTGGGACCACAATGAGCATTGGTGGTTGGGGTGTGGGGAGCAGTCAATATGCAGTGAAAGTATCCACTTGTAACAACCTCACCCAGAATATGCAAGCGGCTTACATAAGTACTTCTTGAGTAATTCATTCATGAGTTATTCATTCATGCTGTTTGGACGTCAAGTGTTCTGGCCAGGCCTCAACTGCACACAAATGAGAGGCTCTGCATGGCGCAAGAGACTACTACAGCACTGTGGGCGACCACAGTGAGGGTTGGCAGCTGGGGTGTGGGGTGCAGTCAGTCAACAAGCGGCTCCACCTAAGTAATTCATTCTTGTTGTTTGGACGTCAAGTGTTCTGGCCAGGCCTGGACTGCACACAAATAAGCGCTCTGCATCGCGCAAGAGACTACTGCAACACTGTGGGACCACAATGAGCATTGGTGGTTGGGGTGTGGGGAGCAGTCAATATGCAGTGAAAGTATCCACTTGTAACAACCTCACCCAGAATATGCAAGCGGCTTACATAAGTACTTCTTGAGTAATTCATTCATGAGTTATTCATTCATGCTTTTTGGACGTCAAGTGATCTGGCCAGGCCTCACTGCACACTAATGAGCGCTCTGCATGGCGCAAGAGACTACTACAGCGCTGTGGGCGACCACAGTGAGGGCTGGCGGCTGGGGGTGGGGGGCAGTCAATTACGCAAGTGGCGCTGTCTAAGTAATTCATTCATGCTGTTTGGATGTCAAGTGTTCTGGCCAGGCCTCAACTGCACACTAATGAGCGCTCTGCATGGCGCAAGAGACTAATACAGCGCTGTGGGCGACCACAGTGAGGGCTGTTGGCTGGGGTGTGGGGAGCAGTCAATATGCAAGCGGCGCTGTCTTAGTAATTCATTCATGATGTTTGGACGTCAAGTGATCTGGCTAGGCCTCAACTGCACACTAATGAGCGCTCTGCATGGCGCAAGAGACTACTACCACACTGTGGGCGACTATTGTGAGGGTGGGTGGCTGGGGTGTGGGGTGCAGTCAGGTCACCTGTCCTGATACCTTGCTCAGCTGTTGTCAAGAAACACAGAATTACCTGATTGGTGATGCAAGCTGCTGCCAGTGATTTAAACTTTTTGGGGCTTGCTGTCTGATCTATGCCTAAATTCAGCAAGCCCTGCTGAAGGGAGATGCTATGAGTGTGTCAATCTCACAGACAGCCGCAACGGTTGCCACTTGTTGGAGGCTGCTGTCTGTTTTGGTCCGGGTTGTTGTGATAGCAACGTTTTTCAAGTTTGAAAGCAACACTGTTGTCAGGCTGACTCACATCCTGTATATTACATCTCTCTGCAACAATCCTGCTTGTCCCCTACTGCCGCTTGTCTCAGAACAAACCAATCCTACCCCAGACACAAGTATCGCAATTTGGGAATCCTGCGTTGCAGTAGCGCTACATCAACAAGACCACACAACCTGTCACAAGTCCTCTTGACATCAAGCCATCATAGCACAGCCTGTGTAGCCTGTGTGCACGGTGCTGCACACAAGGACCGTGCTGGACCTCCCTGGCAGCTCAAGACTGACTGGCAAATGGAGCCCCTTTTGACCAACATTCCTGAGCACACACGCATGCAACCCTGAACTGACTTATCGCCACAGTGCAGGTGGAATCAATGCTCAGGTGTGAGCAAAAAAAAAAAAAAAACAGTGGTCACCACATGGCATGCGTTGGTATCCAGAACGTACCAATCCAAGAAACACTCATCCGTTGGTATTCCGAATGTGATCAACACCTAATACGAGAAACACAGACCTACAACCAATCTAAATCGAACCTCAGCTTTTGGGAGTCCTAAGCCAAGCTCCCGTAGCAGGTGACAGCCTCCAATGTCTCTGCACTCTGACCCCCACATAGTGCAAAGCTCGGCTGGCATGTTGCCAGCACAGCTGGTGCCTTGTTGGATGCATCCCTTATATCACAATCGACAACTCACGTTGCACCAGCCTGGTGCGCCAAAATAACCCCCGTGCAACAGCAAAGACAGACAGAAGACAACAACCCCACAATAATCCACCAAAATAGAAAGCATACTAGTCAAAGTAGTTATTGCAGATGGATTCTGCAGTTGTTGCGCAACAAAAGGTCGCGTTGCTTTGTCACACGAGCTGCATCAAGAGCCAACCTACAGGCCTGTGCCGAGGTCCGTGGTTTTGTGGCAGGGAGGGCCATGCTGCAATCAAGCAAGGACATATGCAGAGCAGAGCAGCATCTTGTTGAATGAGTGCGCTGCAACTTCATAGGCAGGGGGCGCGGGGGGGGGGGGGTGCAAGACAAACGTTGGGGACAGTCTCCCCGGGAGACCATGATGTTCAAACGGGCCCAGACACCCCCCCCCCAAACCATACCCCGTAAAGCTGCGGTTCAGGGCCCCACGATGGTGGATATGCATCCTTGTGTATATTTGATAGTTTCTTCACCCTCATAACCGTGCTCCAACCTCTCCTGAGGCCTGGTTTTCAAACAGTGATTCAAGGATCGATCAATGGTGTGCTGCATCCTGAAACCGGCCCCAGAGCGCTGAACAGAATCGCAAATACCTCATCATGATACCACAACACTCAAACGTCACTCGGCACTGCCGTACATCAAACCCAACCGACATACATGGCTGGAAGTGTTGGTCAACCGCCGCTGTGCTGCTGCTTTTGTCAGCCTTGAGATTGCTTAATATGTAGTGTGAGGCTGCACAAAGGCGTGAAGTCGACAGAACGTGATGGAATTATTGAAGCGAGCAATTCACGGAGTCGAATGGGGTGCAAACAATGAAGTTGCCGAACCATGTGCAAAAAATCAAACAGGCGGCCTGAACACCCCCCCCCCTCCAGAACCCCTCGATTTTTTTCCAATCAAGTTCCATGCATGGCTATTAATGTAAAAAACTTATCCTGTAGTTCGCAGGCATAAGTGTATCATGGTGATGTCCAGCTTACAGCCCCCCAAAGGGATTGAAGCCAGGATCTAGCAGGTAGACCCATGCATGATGTGTAAGCTTGTGAATGCCGATAGAAGGGGCGGAGCGCGGGTCACCTTGGGTGAGACCTCGCCACCGGGCCCTGAATAGGGCAGCCAGCGCGGCCTGCACTGCAGACTCCTCCCACCTCTGTTGCATCACCCAGTCAAGCGACTGCTGCCGCCAATCACCAGCAAGCAACTGCAACGAGCACATAGTTTGCAGGAAACAAGAGGACCAACACTCCCGACAACCTGCAAGTGCAAGCGCTACATCCTCACGCCACACACACCCCGCCAGGGATCTCGGCTGATCGTCACGAGCATCAGACAACTTTGTCCACCATCAAATGCTGACAAACCGTTGGAGTGTTGCACGTGAGAGGTAAAAGCGTTGTTCCAGCTGCCGCAGAGACTCTGCCATTTCTGTCAAGCTGCCTGGGAGAGGGCATGTGAACACTTGCGAGCCAGGGGGCTTGAAATGGACCTTCCCATCCCATTGCACTGCTGCCGGGCGACTGCATTGATGCAGTATAAGAGCGCATGTGCTACACGCACTGAAGAGCATCGCTCGATTGTGATGCTGATGACGTCAATCCCTGGGGAACACTGCAGCTGCTGAACTGAGACAAGTGGGGGTGCCCGTTCACAGCTTTGACACAACGGCGAGACGACGTACAAAACCTACATGTATATTTTGGTTGTGATTGGGGGCTTGCGCCTGCTAATGCGATACATCGCATGCCTTTGAGATCATCCGTGGAAACAATTGGGTTGGCACGAGAAGCCATCAACGGCCCTGTCTCCGCTTGTAATTGAATTTGTATATCTGTGGAATGGAGTGGAAGCATTCTGGCAGCACCAAACGGCGTCGTCAAAGCACAAAGTTGAGTGGCTCAAAACTCCATCATTCTGCTGTCATGGACCGGCATCCACAGTGCACTGCCAGGTCTAAAATCGTGCGTGTGGCTTTTAAGTAAGCTAAAAGAACTTCGTTCAAAAGTGCAGCGGCAGCCCTGCCCTGTAGGCGTGCAGCCAATTCGGCTCAGAATAGGGTCCCCCGAGAGAGAACAACTTCGAGATAGTTGCAGATCTAGGTTGCGTGACCAGCTTGGCACGTGCATTTTGCACAGAATCTCAGACGTGTTTCTGCGTTATTAACGAAGCTGTGATGCGCCATGAAGCTCGCCAGGCAGCCTGGTGCAATTTCAATCATGTGTCCAGCTGCTGGCAGTGTGAGACTCGTCCCCGCGACAGTAAAAAATCCGGCACATGTTTGTTTTTGTTCCGGAGGAGAGGGATATGATTCATACTGAAACATATCTTCGTGTTTGTTGTGCTGGCACGTGCGGGTAATACCCGCCGGGTCTCAACCACAGAAATCAACTTCAGAGGGCTTCGGTAACCAGAATGCCAGGACAGGCTCACATGTGATACTGCATTGAACGTTATCAAATGACACAAAGATTATTCGGTAGGTCCTGGAGGCAGTCCATCCTGTTGCTCGCTTTGTTTGCTTATTGCAAAGTCCACATAGACCGCCTTGCAGTGCTTGCATGTATCCAGTTGCGCAAAACAAGCTTCCAGCTGATCACAATGTACTGTGTTGGATAGGGCTGTTCCACGCACAGCTGCGGTCCCTACGACCCAAGGCAACTCCTATTCCAATCATAGGTTGCTTTTGTTGTGCTGCTGCAGGTAATAGTAAAAAGCTTGGGTGTGACGGAGCTCGGAGGAACGTGTAGACTTTGCGCTACTAACAAACCGAACGGAATCGAGGTGTCTGGCTTTGCCGCAATTTCGCAATTGTTTCCCTCTCCCCCGAGGGCCCTCGTCCTCTTTCCTAGAATGGGGACAATCATGCGGGTGGCCCCTTGATGCAGTTAACTTTGTTGATGTTGATATGAAATCGCTGAGCTTAACCGTGTATTGCTGCCCTGCCCCTTTCCGACCCATACAACTTGCGGATGTGCATTCTTTTTAATCTCTAGACATGCACCTGATGTGGGGAATGCGTTTTTTGTTTCTGTGCAGTTTCGTGCATGTTTCACAGGGCTGTCGCAAATGCACCTGCCCTTGGTTTTAAACTGCATGGAATTTGCGCATCCTGATTTGCGGGCCCGCACTGCCTTTACGTCGGTGCCGTGTTTGGAAAAAAAGGCCCACTGACAGTATTGTGCACTGCAGCAGCAGCTGGTGGACGCCCTCCGCATCGCCTAGCACTGCTGCTGAAGATTGGTCATCACACGCCATTTGAACATACCGGCCAGATGGAACTAGCATTAGGCCGGTGTTGTATAATTGTCATAGAGCGTTTTTTCAAAGGGTTTCTTTTTGAGGAAAAGGTGCATCCGGGAAAACACCGAAGAAAGTTGCAATGAGAGCACCTCAGGTGACAGTGTCACAGTGTGAATGGGTGCGATGAGGCCTTGCCATGCATGGCAGGGCAACAGATGCCAGTACTGACAGGGTGCTCAATCACCCGATGAGTTGAT
Source organism: Desmodesmus armatus (assembly GCA_007449985.2). Taxonomy (NCBI): domain Eukaryota; kingdom Viridiplantae; phylum Chlorophyta; class Chlorophyceae; order Sphaeropleales; family Scenedesmaceae; genus Desmodesmus; species Desmodesmus armatus. Next base: position 26,320 of record VIIQ02000276.1, read on the forward strand.
CAACACTGACTAACAGTAAGGTGCTGCATGTGCACGATGTCGCCTGCAACTTGTATGGCCTAATGCCATCGTCAGCTACATGAGAGATTCATGTTGGTCTTCCTTGACATGACAACCTTGGTTGAATCGTGTCTGACAGGGCTCAGGTGTCAGACTCAGGGGGTCCGGACCCTGCTGCGGTTCAACCCGCCGGTAGCACTTTGCTCGGATTCAAAAGTTGGAAGCCGCTATACCGTGTCCGTTTGTGTTTTTGTCAGGGATGCAGTTGCTTTCCCCCGTGGGCCATTGTTTCAGGGGCCAAAGTGCTCCTTGCTCGCCCTCCCTCCCCCCCCCCCCCACCCACCACCACCACCAGCAATGTTTCAAATGCAGATCAGGCCAGATTTCAGTCGCTACCTCTCCGCCCTGGGCTGCCTCAAGACGTGCTGTCGCTACTCGCTCCACTCCCTCAAACGAACACGGTGTGTCAGCAATTGCTTGAAACGTTCGTTTTTATTATAGCACCCCTTGGTGTCAGCTTGGGACAAACGTTGGTTCGGTGAACGAAAACAACAGTCTGCCGTATTTACTACAGCAGAGTTCTTTTACACGCTCAACGTGTACTTTCGCATCGAAACATGTATTCTCACTGCAAGCTGTAACAACAGTCTGACTATTCCTTGCTTAGGTCACTCACGGCAGCACACAGCTTACAGCAGCTGCTGAGCATGTTTCTTGCAGCTCATCGCACACCAGCAAGCACAGATTGTTCTGCAGCAGCAGCAGCACACCGCATGCATTGCAGCACCCATCACAGCATGTGCAGCAGCCTTACTGTAAGTGTGTACCAGTGTGTAGCACACTCTGCTAGGAGCACATGCTGTACCGTACAGCAGCTGGCAGCTGTACAGCTGTCACTGCAGCAGTCCAATCGCCTTCAGCTGGGAACTTTGCAGGTTGGCGGGTGACAGAAGCCAGCAAGTTGTTTTTGCTGTGTGGCTGATTGCAAAATCGATCAACTAACATCATGAGGAGTCACACACGCCAGTAGTAACGCCAGTATCAGCTCTTCAAACGTAAAATAGCTGTCTGCTGCTAACACCGAGATCATGCCATCTGTGTTGCCTCCACAGTCTTACCAAAACGCCTTTTTCAAAAAGTGCATCTCTCCATGCAATTGCACAGCAACCAGGGAAACCTCTTCCCAGGGATTCCCACTCACAACATTCCCAGATTGTGCTCCGGCATCTTCAGTCTGGCGGTCCCCCCCCCCCCCCCCACACACCACCCCGCCCCCTCCTTGTGCTGCCTCTTTGCCATCTCTTGTCCAGTGCTGCCCTAGGAAAGAAGTCATACCCATCTCTGCTGCCCCATGCTCCCTCTCTTTCATTGCACTACACTTCCACACCCTGCCTGCCAAATGCACCCTCTAGAGGAGCAGATGTCTCTGCTTCGAAGCAGGAATTCCTGTCCTGCCCATACTCACTTTCTTTTTTGTGCCCCACGTGTACTCTTCCGCAACACTCACTGCATGTGCTGTGTTGTGTTCACTAGTGTACACACCACAGTGAAAAAACTGAAAAGTGTTTGCCTTCCAATAGCTTTCACCGGTCAAATGCAAGCTCAGCTGGGTGCGGTCCATCTGCGGTCTACAGGCTGTGCTGCACCGTAAAGTGAGACAGCTGTGGGTGCGGAAGTTGGCTATGGGTGCCGAGTGGGCATTTTGAAGACGCTCGAACGTTGCTGGGGCAACTTTTTGTGTATGTTCAAACTCCAGCAGTGCCGTGAGATGATGTGATCCACAGTACACACGGTTAATGAAGTATTGATGTCAATGTGCGTAAACAGTAAAGAGTGGAACCAAAACATCCACTGTCGGGTCCGATGCAGACGGTCACAACAGCCCACGCGCTCTGCCCTGACATTCTCTACAGTGTTTTGCTTGACGTTTGCGCTACTTGTGAGTGTGGCAATAGGTCCAGGCAAAGGGCCATAACGCCACCGGACCCCCTCCAGGCCTAACCACCAGGGTTTTTGCCAGCTTGCTCTGCTGACACAGCTTTTAGTGTAAGCTTCTTAGTTGAGGGCTCTCTGCGCTGAATGCTATCTCAATGTCAGCCCTCAGCTCGGATCACCTGCCCCGAGCCCTTGCTTGCTGAGCCAGCTGTTCAATGGAATCACACAGATGCTTGCAAGCCTGATTGGCCGTGCACGCTGCTGCCGGTGTTGCAAACTTGCTGGTTGTCTGATCCTTGCCTCATTTGAACAACGGTGCTTGCTATGAGGGTGTCAATGTCAGACTCAACACAGACAGCTGCTGCACTTGTTGAATGCTGCTGGCACTGGTCTGCGTTGCTGTATCTGCAATCTTATTAATTGTTTTGCAAAGCAAGAGCTGGCTTCTTGTATGTTGCAACCTCCCTGCAACAACCCTCCTGCTCGACATGGGCTTTGATCGCGAACAATGTCAACCCCAGAAACAAGCGCCGCAACTTTGGAAGCCTGCACTGCAGCAGCACTACATCAACAAGACCACACCGCGTGTCCTGTGCTTCCTTCAAATCCAGGCATGTATGTTTCACACAACGTGGCACGGGCCTCCTATGAATCCTCCTCCTTAGAAACAAGCCGTGTATGCTTCACACAAGGACTCAGTGTGCTAGACCTTCCTGGCAGCTCAAGACTGACTAGCAAATGGAAACCCATTTGACCAACATCCCTGAGCATACCGCAAGCAAGCCTTGAAGGGGTCCATCGCAAACCTAAGAAGGGGGGAGGGGCACGCCAAGCCTAAACCGGACAGGGGGAGGGTTCGATTGCGAAATCAGCCTAAAACGGAAGGGGGGGGGGGGAGGGTTTCAGCGGCTCTTCAGCAAGGGAGACAGCAGTACCGATGACGAGCCAACGGGGGAGGGTGTTTTGAACCGAAGAGCCTAAAACGGAGAGGGGGGGAGGCGTTTTGTAAAATCTGGCGTCTCCCTCCCCCCTTCTTAGGTTTGCGGTGGACCCCCAACTGTGCTGTTCTATCACCACGGTGGGTGAGCAGCCTACAAGTGGTACAAGCACAGGCGTCAGCACAGAAATACTCAGTGGTGCATGCGTTGAAATTCATGGTGTACCAAAGAAGCACTCATCCGCTGGATTTCACGACGTACTAAATCAAGAAACACAGATTCACAATCAAACTACAACAAAGCTCCCACAGCAGCTGACTGCAGGCTTTGACCACCTCCACAACTTTGCACTCTGACCCCACATGCTGCAAAGCCTTGACAATGCTGCCATGCCGTCAGCTCATTGCATGTGCTGTGTTGTGTTCACAACACTAGTGCACACTGTGCACTGTGGTGTGGCACACCACAGTGGAGAAATCTCAAAAGCTTTTGCCTTCCAATGCCTTCACCAGTCAAAATGCAAGCTTAGCTTTGCTGGATGCGGTCAATCTGCGGCCTGCAGGCTGTGCTGTGCTGCACCGTAAACTGAGATGGCTATGGGAGCGGGAGTTGGCTATGGGTGCCTTTTGGACTTTTTGAAGATGATTGAACGTTCAATGCTGGGGCAACTTTTTTGTTTAAAATCAACTCCAGCAGTATATGATCTGCCCCACAGTACAAACGGTGCATGACGTTTCTTAATGTAATGTGCGTAAACAGTAAAGAGTGGAACAACCCCTGTCGGGTCCGATGCAGACGGTCACAACCAAGCAAACATCAGACAACGCGATCTGCCCTGAGATTCTCCATTGTGTTTTGCTTGACGTTTGCGCTACTTTGAGTGTGGCGAAATGTCCAGGCAAAGGGCCATGGCGCCACCAGACCCCCTCCAGGCCTAACCACCAGCGTTTCTGCCAGTGCAGCTTGCTCTGCTGACACAGGTTGTAGTGGATGCTTCTATTAGAACTTGAAGTTGAGGGTTCACAACGCTGAATACTATCACAGATGTCAGCCCTCAGCCCAGGTCACCTGTCCTGACCCCTTGCTGGCTGTAGTTTGATTCGCAGGAATGCACACACATGCATGCCTGTCCATGCAAGCTTCTGTGGGGGTTTGCTGTCTGGTCCCTGCCTCATTCAGCAACGGTGCTTGCTATGAGAGTGTCAACCTCACACTAGTACTCGGCACAGACAGCTGCTGCAAATTGTTTATAAATTAGGGCTGCTGACTTTCTGACTAATTAGGGCTGCTGACTTTCAAAGTCAGAGAGGCTCTCATCGCGAACGCCCCTCAGTGACGATCAGGATAGGCATGCGCGGAGGCTTGTAATGATGCGCTGGACTAAGCAGGAAAAGCACCCACACAACAACAAAGTGGCAATCTACTGAGGCGAGACCCACAGGCGCAACCATCGGAGAAGACAAAAACCCCGGACAAAATCCCCCAGTGACTGACAAGCATTGCTTAAAATCCAGAAGACGGCCAATCCATCCCGTCTGCTAGCGTCAATCATAGGCACACATCCGATCCTTGCCATGGCCACAGATGGCCACCACAGCTGCTCAGCAGTGGCCAGTGACGTGACTCCGTCACTCAAGCAGACCGTACTTGACCGCGCCTTCCTCTTCCCCCCAGCACAACAGCCTTTTGCGGCCGCCATGGTGGTAACCCACATGCTTCCGCTTGTCACCCAATCCATAGTACTCCAAAGCACTCACGGCATTTTGAGCTGCAGGCAGGTAGCAACAGCCCTCCCGGGTCACATCCAACCTGCATCGGCCACTGGTGCACGTGCCAACGCACGCCTTGATTGCAGGTGCGGGGCGGTGTGCTGCGTCGGTCCTGTACGGATCAAACGCGGCACTGTCATAGGGAGCCTTCTTCTGCTGGCGGTGGGGTCTGTCGTAGAGTTTGTCACGGCCGTATGCTTCATACTTATCGCGAACATCACCATCTTCTTGTTCATATTGGTGGGAACCTGGGTGGGAATCTTCGTAGATTTCTTGGTGGGAATGGTCATGGCGGTTGGAGCTGGAGTAGTCTCCCCACCGCCCCTCGTGAGGTGGAGTGTCTGGTGCGGCATCGTAGTGTTCCTGCTGGGGCATTGCCGGCTCATCACGGTCGTCCTGGTCGGCGGACATGAGCTGCGAGGCATTGTAGCCTGCTGCTTTTGCGAGCATGGCCGGGTACTTGGACTTGGGGAGCCCTTGAATGATCTCGATACTGCACAAGCGTCACCGGGACAGCAAAACAAGGGACAGCAAAACAACTGAATCAATGCAATGAGGATGCAATGAGGATCATCCTCCCGGGGTGGTGAAGGTGCAATGCATGCGGCGATGGTGAGACTGGCAGTCGACTGGCAGTCGATGGTGAGACCGATGGGCACAAGAAGGCGGCTACAAAAGGCTGGCAGGGCTGCTGTGCAATGCATCTGACAAGGCTGCATCGGCGGTACAACTCAAATGCTGCGCATTGCGTCAGGCTGTGCTTGTGCATGACATGCATGCCAAGCGGCTTGATTGCTGTCACCCCCGCAAGCTACTGCCTGTAGCAGCTACCTGATGCACTATTACACTGCAAGAGCAAATTCCACCATGCAGAAGCTGGGGGAGGGGGGGGGGGCTGTCTCTTGCCCCCCCCCCCTTCCTCTCCCCCTGGAGGCTGTCCTATACGTGGTGGCTGTCACCCTGTTTCAAACTCTGTGCTGTCAGCCCGCCCATATCAAGTTCAAATCAGAATTACACCTCAAGAGCCTGGCGGGTGTCACTCACATTGAGCATGCCGTGCCGTTGGGTAGGACAGTGTTGGAGGCGGGGTTGCAGCACTGCCCGGATGTGCACCCTTGCACTGGGGGAACCACCTGGTAAGACAGCAGCAATTGCAAGATTGTGGTCATGCGCATCACTGATCACTGACCCGGAGGAAGGAGCCCCTCAAGGCAAAGTTGGCCAGCCTCCTCAAGGGTAAAGGGTCTGAGGTGACCCTTTAACCTTTTGCAACCAACTACCTTGTTGTCCTGTATTCTGTTGACAATTCTGCTCAGCTTGCGAGATGCTTTGGTATTGCATTTGGTGTGAGAGTTGTCCACAAAAGTGGCATGAACTGCTAACCATATCGTATGTGTCTTGCAAGGCGCAATCAAACATGCATGGTGGTGTGTCTTGCAAATCCTTCAGAGGAGACCACCCCTCCCTTGGTGCAGAACCCATTGGCGAAGTGTGCTTTTCTTTGTTGGTCTGCTCTTTGTTCTTGCTTGTGATCCCCCAACGGTGCTTGCAGGTACCGTCTGATTGCATCAAGAGCCAGGTGGGCCCCACAGTGTGGTAGTCTAGGGTGCTAGACATCAGCCTGAACTTGCGCCTGTCACTAGTGAACGGTTCACCCGGTGATTGGCGTACTTACTCACGTACTGCCCGCTCACCGTGTTGCACACTGCGCTATTTATTTATATTTTTCAAAATATCAAAATAAAATAGGCGTACTTACTTACGTACTGCCCGCTCACCGTGTTGCACACTGCACCAGTGATTGCATACGTCTCGGGCGTCCACAGTCTTGCATCCCCGCAACTGACAGTTCCAAGCACGGCGATGGCGGAGGCGATGCCGTCCGCAGTGTTGTTTGCGACGTTTGTGTCTGCATCGCTGCCAAACAGCAGTACACCGAGAGGCTGGACATTGGCAAAGCCACCTGACGTGTCTGCCCTGTTGCCCTGGGCGCTTAGGGCACCTGTAACGGCAACCACCCCGCCATCTTTAACGAGCAATGCACCACCTTGACCACTGTCGGGGGAGTCGGCTTGGTTGACCGCACGGTTGTTGATAAAAGTGACCTGAATCAGCAGCAGACAGCAAGAACTCAGGACCCAGATGATAAGGTGTCACATCAAAGCTGGTTGCAGAGTCAGCCAGCAGCAGCAGCAGCACTTGCCGGCAAGAGCGGCAGCAGCAGCAGCAGCAGATGAACACCCCTACGCTGCTGCTGGAGGGTAGGGTGTGCTCTGGTCTCTTAGCAGCACCATGGCATCTACAGGGGCTCATACAGCAGCTGGCTTCACATCTACATTTAAAGGGGTCACCCCTGTGTGTGAGCCACACAGCAGCTTGGTTTACATCCAGCAAAAAGGTATCAGTAAATGGCTGGCATGAGCTCTTGAGCTTCATAGCTACATGTGTAAATTTTGCTGTTGTTGCAAGCAGTGACGGCAGCTTGCATGCTACAGCAGCATCATGCAGGTGGGCACTCTACACAGTGAGTGCCGTACTATCCGTCGGACGGTCATAGTCAGCGCCTAACTGTCTTGACACTACGTCAGGACTCTCTGGTTAGACTCTCAGTATTCTGTTCCTTCTGGTTTGTTCTGCTACCTCTGTGAAATCAATGAATGGCTGGCATGAGCACTGGAGCTTCATAGCTACAGGTGTAACTTCGAATGATTTTGATTGACCCCAACGGTTGTACGACAATGTGTCAAAGGGAGGGGGAAGGTGTTGTGACCTAGGTGATGGTCGTCTGAGGGGTAGCCCATTTTTCAATGGCCGCATTTGTATTCACTGCAACCACAGCACACCAAAGCAGGGCCAGCAGCAACCTACACGCCCCAGCATTTGCAAAGTGTGAGAATGATACCCCAACAACAAGCATCGGCGATGTTGTGTGCTGACGTGACATGTCCTCACCACTTGCATGAAAAGACTTGTCTAGGTAGCAGGCCTGCTCATCGACCGCCTTATCATCTGAATCATTGGAGAGTACCCTGGGTACACTTCAAGTGTACCCAGCAACTTTGCACAACATTTCTAGACTATCCTTCAAAGATCCTGCCACCCCTTCCACTTCTGGTCCAGCATTATTGAGGCACGTACACCAAAACGTCTTTGAGGTCTACAATTCAGATTTGTGCAGTCAACTCTTTAAGGACACGAGGGGAATCTCTGAGGGCTAGAAAATCTCAGCCCTCAGCTAGCTGGCTCGGTAACATCACTGATGTTCAGGCACTGAGCAGAACAAGCCTCTGTCGTAATCCAGCGGTGCTTTTCTTCCACAAGAAGATGCTGTTTTGCCGAATGCAACACAAGGCAACGCAAAAGCGCAAAGCAAGTAGATCAAGTTTGCAAGCAGCCATATGCTGCTTCTGCTGCTGCTGCCGTCAGGTCAACTTGTGAGCGGGGACCAAGTTGGGTGTCACCTTGGCGCTTTGCTCAATCTTTTTTCTGATTCAGTGCGTTTGATTTTGATATGCGCAGCATCGTTGTGGGAAGTGTCGCTCACGAAGCTTTGGAGATATGCTCTTTGAAACCTCCATGCATACAATCCATCAATTCATCACGTAACAGAAAGTGTTCAAGAACCATCATTCTATGAAAATGTGCGACGTTCAGTCCAGCACAGCAGTACGGCCTGAAGCAGTACGTATGCTCCCAATGAGAATGCGAGTCTCCGTGAAAACAAACATCTACACATGATTAAATTGTACTTAGTTATTATATCAAGTATTCCGTTCACAGCCGATCCTGAAAGAACACACGTCCTGCTGCTACTAATGCTGCCCGACAGTACATGCGCCAAACACGAAGCAGATTCAGCTGAAACGCTGTTTCCATGAATAAAACTCAGTCTAAGCACTGTATTTCAGCTTTGAGATTGGTGGTACAGCTGTGAAACAATCCTCCAACCACTCTGCTAAGCCCCCTGGTGATGGGGGGCTCAGAAATGCAGCAGCAGCAGCGACAGCAACAGGAGAAGCATGCTAGCTGGATCAAAGGGTTGCTGGGACGCAGCAGCAACATCAGCAGCAGCACCAGCAGCATCACCAACAGCAGCAGCAAGGACAGACTTCAGCAGAGTGCTGACATCAACGATGAGCAGCAGCAGCAGCAGCAGCAGCAGCAGCAGCAGCAGCAGCAGCAGCAGCAGCAGCAGCAACAGCAGCAGCAGCAGCACCAGCAACAGCACCAGCAGCTATCAAGAGCTGGTTCTGGAAGGATTAGCGCGGCAGGTAGCCTTGCCAGGCAGCAGCAGCAGGGGATTACTGCTGGCATTAAGTATGCATCCTTGAGGCAGCAGGACAGACCGTCACCCCAGCAACAACAGCAGCAGCAGCAGCAGCAGCAGCAGCAGCAGCAGCAGCAGCAGCAGCAGCAGAAGCGCTTCCTCCACCAAGAAAAGCAGCAGCAGCAGCAGCAACTACCACAAGGACGGCAGCTGGTGCGGGGTGCACCCAACCTACACCAGTGATTGCAGGCAGCAAACCAGATGCTGCTGTGACCGACGCTGTTGTCATCGACGCTGCTGCAGCAACCACTGCTGCTGCTGCTGCTGCTGCTGCTGCTGGTTTGGGGTGGCGGCAGAAACAACAGCAGTGATACATCCAGCTGCCAGCAGCAGCAGCAGCAGCAGCAGCAGCAGCAGCAGCAAGCCCAGGGTACCATCCCATCTACAGCCACAGACAACGCCGGTGAAACTGCCCCAACCAACTTGGCTGCATATTTCAGCAGCAGTGGTGCTCCTCTCAATCAATGTGATGTTGGTGAGGGGTCCCCACCTCACCAGCTGTGTGTGGGTCCAACCCTTGAAGTGACACCAGAAGAATTGAAGACATAATGACAGTGATGGAGGCACTAGCAGGTGAGGAAGTAAGGGGTGCAAGGGGGGGGGGGGACACCAACAACAGACGGAGTGAGTGGGCGGGTGGGTGGGTGGGTGGGTGAGTGGGTGGGGGGGTGTCCCCACCTTGCCTGTGTGGGGGTCCCACCCTTGAAGTGGCCCCCAAAAGAGTTTGCAGACATCATGACAGTGATGGAGGCACTAGCAGGTGAGCCCGAGGGGCCCCCTCGGGGGGGGGGGGGGGGACAAAGTACAGACGGAGTGAGTGAGGGGGAGGGGGGGGGGGGCACCTCGCCTGTGTGTGGGTCACACCAGATGGAGTGTGAGATATCATGACAGTGATGGAGGCACTAGCAGGTGAGGGGGAGCAGGGGGGGGGGTCGCAAACTACAGACGGAGTGAGTGAAGGGGGGTGTCCCCACCTCGCCTGTGTGTGGGTCACCAGAAGAGTTTGAAGACATCATGACAGTGATGGAGGCACTAGCAGGCACTAGCAGGCACTAGCAGGGGGGGGGGGGGGGCAGAGGGGGCAGAGGGGGGGGGGGGGGACAACAGAGGAGGGCGAAGGGGCGAAGGGTGTCCCCGCCTCGTCTGTGTGTGGGTCCTACCCTTTGAAGCACAGGCGCTTGGAGACAATCTGACAGTGCTAGAGGGCGCCAGCAAGTGAAGGGGGTGGGGGGGGGGAGAGTCACAAACAGCAGAGGAGGGGAGTGAGATGTGTGGGGGCCCGCGGGGGGGGGGGGGGGGCAAGGATGGCGCAGCCTGGCAGCCTGTGTGTGGCACACGTCTGGTTTGGGAGGAGGCGCGGTGAATGGTGGTCCTCTTGTCAGCTGTGGGCGGGTGTGTCATCCTTTGTTTGAAGTTTGAAGGAGAGAAGCCTCCACAGTGGAGACAGCATGGCAGTGGTGGATGCACTGGCGGGTAAGGAGGGGGGGGGTGTAGGAAATCACACACATTGTCTCACACACAGCAGAGGGAGGGGGGAGTGAGTGTGTGTGTGGGGGGGCGCGGGGTGGTGGGGGGGTGGGGGGTGGGGGGTGGGGGGGGTGGGGGGGGGGGGGGATGGCACAGCCAGACTGGCAGGTAAGGAGGGGGCAGGGGAAGGGGGCACAGCTGCAACCAGCAGTTGGTGCAATGCAACCCAGGGCCTCCCTCCCCCTCCCCCCTCCACCTTCCCTCTGCCCCCCCTTTTCCCTCTGCCCCCCCCCCTCCCCACCCCTAGACAGCATGGCAGTGTTGGATGCACTGGCAAGTAAGGAGGGGGAAGGGGTGGGGGTGGAGGGTGTGTGTGTGTGTGTGTGTGTGTGTGGGGGGGGGGGGGGGGGGCTGCCTGTTTGGGGCGTGGAACAGGAGGTATCAACACTATCAGGACGAGGTGAAGAGGGATGACAGACATCCTGCGTCGTCATTTTGCTGTTGTTGGCTGTCGTGCAGTTGAGTAGTCCACAGTCAAACTTTCACGGCAGTTAAAGTTGGCCGTTCAACTTCCATGCTTTTGGAGCTGTGCTGTGCACCCTAGATGGCATCAGCATGACTAACAGCACTTTTGAACCAGGGTTTGTCGTGGGTAGCTTAGCAGGGCAAGGCTCGAAGTAGTAGGGTAGACAGCACTGCAGCTATTCGTTCCGTAACGTCCGACAGTGCGCGGACCTCCTTCGATCATCGATGATAAGAGTTACTCAAGATGTATCCAACGTGTGCGATACAGGGTGATCGTAGCTCGGTGCAGGCTGGGGAGCAGTGGACCAGGTAAGGCTACTGGTACCTCTTTTTCTATCAGGTGCATTCTTGCGGCTGGTGCTTCAGCAAGTGCAGCATAAAGCGGCTCGTATTGGGCTTGGGGGTGGCAGGGGGTGGTTGGGGGTGGTTGGTTGGGGGGGGGGGGGTGCCCCGGGGGGGGGGGGGGGGGGGGAGGGGGGAGGTGGGGACCAGGTAGGGCTACTGGCCATGAGAGGTGTCCCCACGGCTCTACCCAAGTAGTGGGGTATACAGCACTGTCAGTCATGATGTATCTAAGGTCCGCGATACAGGGTTGTCGTAGCTCGATGAAGGCTGGAGAGCAGTGGACCAGGTAAGACCACTGATCTTGAAAGGTGTCTCCAAGTGCGTTCCCTCCTACTGTAGCGTGTTACTGTAGCTGGTGCTGCAGCTAGTGGACAATGCAGCTGGTTCTATTTTGGGCTTGAAGGGGGGGGGGTGGCTGTCAGGGGGTTGGATGTACTGGGTGGGGGAGCATTGGACCAGGTAAGACACCGATCATGAGAGGTGTCCCCCAGTGCGTTCCTTGCAGGGTCATAATCCACACAGCAGTCTGCACTGCACAAGTGAGCAAAGCAGGTGGATGTATGAGCACATGAAAATGGAAGCTGGGGGGAGGGGGCACAGGGGCAAGGGCAGGGGCGCAAAGGGGGAGCATTGGACCAGGTAAGACCACTGACCTTGCAAGGTGTCCTCATTGTGCATTCCCTGCAGAACTTGCTGACGTCCAGTGTGTTTGCTGTTGCTTCAGCAAATGCTGTATCACAGCTCATTCCAGGCGTGGGCAATGCGCGCGCGCGGGGGGGGGGGGGGGGGGGGGGGGCTCCCTGTTGCAAAGAAGTGTGTCGAGCAGTGGGCCAAATAAGATTTGAGAGAGTTCATGGCTTTTGCGAGGGCATTGATCGGGCTGTGCAGCATCGCATCTCACTTCACGCCTGGGCTTGGGATGGATGGGGGGGGGGTGGCAGGGGTTGAAAGCATTGGTTGGAGTAAACGGAGAGGGGGGGGGGGGGGGCACAGCCCTTATCCCACATCATCTGCAAAGCAGCCCGCATCGCACAAGTGAACAAAGAAGATGGATGTATGAGCACATAGAAATGAAAGCTGGGGGGAGGGTGAGGGGCAGGGGCGCAGGGGCAAGGGCAGGGGCATAAAGGGGAGCAGTGGGCCGGACAACAGCAACTCTAGTTTGTTGTGCTATCTCCGTGATATCAGTGAATGGCTGGCATGAGCTCTTGAGTTTCATAGCTACAGGTGTAACTTTGATTTGATTTGAACTTGCCACAATGTGACCGTTTGCTTGAATGCGTTGAGTAGATAGGTGTGTGCAGTGCCCCACCTCCCCACCACAACATCCTCTTCCTACAATGCCACATTCCGACCCTCTCCCCCCCCTTACCACCCTTTGCAGTTGCTCGCCGCTCCCTGGCAGTGAAGCTGACAGCCCGCCCCAACAACTTCGCCACACGGGCAGAAGCAGTAGCAGCAGCAGCAGCAGCAGCGGGGCCGGCGGCAACTGCAGCAACCCCACCCACTGGCAAATCCTCCCCAAGGACATGTCACCAACAGCAGCAGCAGGAGCAGCAGCAGCAGCTGTCGGCGCTGGGGTGTGTGGTCGCTGCCGCCGCAGGGGTCGGGTGTCACGGGTGACGCCGCGCAGCAACGACGCAGCAGTAGCAGCAGCAGCTGCAGCAGCAGTAGCAGCAGACAAAGAGATGCAGCAGCTGCTGCACGAGCTGCTGCTGACACCAGAGGCAGGCAAGGGTGAGGGGGGTGAGGTGTCACCTGTGGGCACAGAGCCTGAAATCACCCCTGCGTCACCCCCAGCAGCAGCAGCACCAGCACCAGCACCAGCACCAGCACCAGCAGCAGCAGCAGCAGCAGCAGCAGCGACGGCTGCGGCGTCTGTGTCACCAGCAGCAGCGACAGCTCCGGCGGCTGTCTCACCGGCAGCAGTAGAAGCAGCAGCGGCAGCAGCAGCAACGCTTGGCCAGCTGTGCCAAGGTTGGACTTGTCTGTTCTACACAGCAACATCATGAGCAGGACTCCCTCAGGCAGCAGCAGCAGCAGCACTGGTACTGCTGCTGCTGCTGCTGCTGCTGCTGCTGCTGCTGGGGTCAGCAGCCTCAAGGGCCTATGTTTGCCTGGCATTGCAGCTGGTGATCTGCCGAGCCTGTTTTTCCAGGGGTCCCTGCGGGAGCAGTACTCCGTGGGGTCCCTACCATCAACCCCAGCAGCAGCAGCGCCTGCTGTGTCACCCCGGACGCTGCTCAGTGCCAGGGGCAGGAGCAGGCTGGGCTTGGAGTCAGGCGGGCTGGTGAAAAACTCAAGCCCGGTGTTATCGCCCCGACTTGAACGCGGGTCTCAGGATTGCAAAGGAGGCGGCAGTGAGGGCAGCAGCAGCTCTGCTAGGAGGCGGAGGGCAGCAGTGAGCCCTGTGGTTGACACCCCAGCAGCAGCAGCAGCAGCAGGAGGAGGGGGTGGAGGCACCAAGTCACCCTCAAGTTTAAAGTCACCTCGGGGGGAAATGTTCTTGAAGTCTGCTAGGCGCTCAGTGGCAGGACCAGCAGCAGCAGCAGCAGCAGCAGCAGCAGCTGGTGTGTCACTCACTCCCCGGGATCTGATCACCTCAGCTGCGCGACTGACCAGTGGGGCACTGCAGGCGGCACAGGCGCCCCTCACACCCAGGACCTACCTGCAGGTGAGAAGGGGCATGTATGCACAGACATGTGCCACAGTGTGTCGTTGGTTACAGGCTTGGATCGGGGGTGCGGGGGAGGAGGAGGGGAGGCGTTGCTGGGTGGGTGACTGCGTTGGGGTGAGGTGGGGGTGATATTCATGATTGATCAGTGGGCCCTGCAGGCGGCACAAGCGCCCCTCACACCCAGGACCTACCTGCAGGTGAGGCTCACACACACGTTTGGACGTGTGGAAGCGGGGGGGGGGGGTAAGTGGTGGGGGAGTGTAATACTGGTGGGGGGGGGGGGTGATGGGGAAGGCCAAGGGAAGTTACGATATGTATGATGTGGCTGACCAGTGGGGCACTGCAGGCGGCACAGGCGCCCCTCACACCCAGGACCTACCTGCAGGTGAGGCTCACACACACGTTTGGACGTGTGGAAGCGGGGGGGGGGGGGGGGTAAGTGGTGGGGGAGTGTAATACTGGTGGGGGGGGGGGTGATGGGGAAGGCCAAGGGAAGTTACGATATGTATGATGTGGCTGACCAGTGGGGCACTGCAGGCGGCACAGGCGCCCTCACACCCAGGACCTACCTGCAGGTGAGGCTCACACACACGTTTGGACGTGTGGAAGCGGGGGGGGGGGGGGGGGGGTAAGTGGTGGGGGAGTGTAATACTGGTGGGGGGGGGGGTGATGGGGAAGGCCAAGGGAAGTTACGATATGTATGATGTGGCTGACCAGTGGGGCACTGCAGGCGGCACAGGCGCCCCTCACACCCAGGACCTACCTGCAGGTGAGGCTCACACACACGTTTGGACGTGTGGAAGCGGGGGGGGGGGTAAGTGGTGGGGGAGTGTAATACTGGTGGGGGGGGGGTGATGGGGAAGGCCAAGGGAAGTTACGATATGTATGATGTGGCTGACCAGTGGGGCACTGCAGGCGGCACAGGCGCCCCTCACACCCAGGACCTACCTGCAGGTGAGGCTCACACACATGTTTGGGTGTGCGGGGAGGAGGGTGTATTGTGGGGCGCACCACGAGAGGGGGGGGGGTGCACACCAAGACAATGCATTCCAAGGATCACATGCATGTGCGGGTGGAGTGGGGGTTGGGTGAGTGGCGGCACATCGCCCCTCACACCCAGGACCTGACCTGCAGGTATGTTGGGGGGGGAGGGGGGGGGGCAATGCAGTGGAAAACATCCGGCAGTGCGTCTCCAACATCATATTTAGCGTTTGGGTGGGGGGATGGAGTAGTATTGGGGATGGGATGGGGTGCAGGGGGGCCTGCAGGGGGCACAGGCGCCCCTCACACCCAGCCTGGGTGTGACCTACCTGCAGGTCTTATGGCATGTCTGTGTGTGATGGTGGTGGTGCTGGGGGGGGGGGGGGTGGAGGGGTTTGGGGGGAAGGGGGGCGCACAGGCACCCCTCACACCCAGGACCTACCTGCAGGTGAGAGGGGGGGGGGTAACAGGTGACATGTGTGCCCCCGGGGGGGGGGGGGGTTCATGCAGAAGCGTATCATTTCTCCCCCCCCCCAAAAAATGGAGTCCGGCCTCCTTGCACTGCTCAGCAGCCATGTTTCACTTACCTCCTCCAACCCCCGCCTCACCCCCCCCTCCACTACCATCACACAATTTCCACTGGCACTTCCATTCCTTACCCCCCTCCCCCTCACCCTCGCACCCCCCCCCCTGCAGAACGTCCATTCCCAGGTTTTCAAATAGAGTTTGACATGCTGGCTACTGGTTTCACATACATTGATGGATGCTGGCTATGCCAGCAGCCAGAAGCCATTACTCCCCCCCCCCCCCCATACACACATTCCTTTTGTACAGCTTAACAAATGTTCATGCAGGGAAACGCCCTCGCTTGCCGTCATCGTTTGACCATCCTAGTAGGACTATGTTGGTTGGACTCATAGAACTTTGCATGCGGCGGCTATGTTGCTTTCATGTTGGCTACACATGTATTCTCCGTGCCTAACACACCCACACATGCACACACCCACACATGCACACACAAACCAAGCCCCCCTGGCACTCCCCATACCTTGCCCTCCACCACACATACATTCATGGGCTCAACTTGTGTCACGTACATTCATGGTTTCATCATACTCCCTCTCAAACATAGCCCGACATGCTAGCTACCGGTCTGAAGACAAAAATTGAGTTGGTTTGTGTGTGTGTGTGTATATTTGTGTGGGTGGGTGGGTGGGGGGGTGGGGGGGAGGGGGGGGGGGGGTGAAAGCTTTGGCTGGCGAGCAGTGCAGAATTTTGCTGGCACTGCTTTCCAGCCAGAAGATCTAACCCCCCCCCCCCTCCCACACACACATACACACACAAACCAAGCTCCCCTGGCACGTTCATGGGTGAGGGGTGTGTACGTGCAGGACCTCCATCCAATCCAAGGTTTCTCAAATGGAGCCCAGCATCCTAGCACTGCTCAACAACCCGGTTGTTGAGCAGGGGGGGGGGGGGGGCAGCTTCGGGGCTTCCGAAGCTGCCCCCCCCCCCCCCCCCTTCAACCCCCCCCCCCCCCCCCCCCCCCACCCGCCACCCACCCACCCCCACCCCCACCCCCTTGCACTTGCCCCTCTCGCCCCACCCCAATGGGCCCTGGCAGGGCCCACACCCACCCATACACACACGCACCCGCAGGACCTTCAATCCAAGGTTTCCCAGATGGAGTCTGGCCTGCTGGCACTGCTCAGCAGCCATAAACTATTACACCCCCCCCCAACATCCCCCCTCCCCCACTGTTGAATGCCACTCTTGTGTTGAAACATGATACCTCACCACGCCATCTTGGCATTTCGTCCGCTCAACTGCTGCCTGCCCCACTGCCTGCCCCATTGCCTGCCCCCCCCCCAACCACCACCACAGGACCTGCAATCCAAGGTTTCTCAGATGGAGTCTGGCTTGCTGGCATTGCTCAGCAGCCAGAAGCTACCCCCAGGAGCAGCAGCACCTCTCATAACCAGCCTGGGCAGCGTACTCGGCGCTGCGGCGGCTGTGCAGCAGCAGCAGCAGCAGCAGCAGCAGCAGCAGCAGCCCTTGTCAGCTGAGGGTGGTGCCAGCTGTCCTGCTACAGCAGGCACTGTGGCCAGCAGCAGCGGCGGCAGCAATGGCAGCAATGATGGCAGCAATGATGGCAGCAATGATGGCAGCAATGGCGGCAGCAGCGGCAGCAATGGAGCGATGGGTGTACCTGGCTTGGATGGGGTGACAGTGGTACGCACGCTGCCCCAAAATGCTGTCACTAGAACACCCCTCCCAGCTGACAGCAGCAGCAGCAATACCAACGGCAACAGCAGCAGCATGTTGACTGGTAGCTTTAAGGCATTGGCTGCTCACCCTACCACAACAGCAGCAGCAGCAGCAACAGCAGCCTCCGCAGTCACCCAGGGTGGTTTGCTTTCATCAGCAGAGGTCCCTTCCAAACCCCCGCAAACCTCCCCAAGGACTTGCAGACAGACAGTAACAGCAGCATTGGCCGGCCAACTTCAGCAGCAGCAGCAGCAGCAGCAGCAGCAGCAGCAGCAGCTGCAGCAGCAGGAAGCAGGAAAGGCTGAAGCAGCAGGCCGCCAGGCTCAGCACAGCAGCAGCAGCAGCAGCAGCAGCAGCAGCCCTTGCAACAGTGCCAGCAGTATCCTTGCATCGCTGCTGACCCGAGTCAGTGCCAGGAACGGCAACAGCAGCAGCAGCAGCAGCAGCATCAGCCCCTGCACGCGCCAAGCTGCCTGCAACAACACAAAGAGCAGCAGCAGCAGCAACAGCAGCAACAGCAGCAATGGCAGCAATGGCAGCAGTGCTGTGTTGGCAGCACCAGCCTTCGAAGCCAACCGGCAGAAGCCAGCCGTCAGTACCAGCGTCGGCGGCAGCAGCAGCGGCAGTATCCTTGCAGCAAAGGCGGCTGACACTGCTGCTGCTGCTGCTGCTGCTGGGCTGGCAGACTCAGGCTTGCTGCCGCAACTCAACCCACCAGACAGAAACACACCACAGGACAGCGTCACGGCAGCAGCAGGATCAGCAGCAGGATCAGCGGCAGCAGCAACAGCAGCAATAGCAGCAGCACCAGCAGCAGCACCAGTAGGTCTGCCCCAAGGTGTGCCGTGGGTGTCAGTAGATGCACTCGCAGCTTCGCTTGCCGCTGCTGCTGGCATAGAAACCCTACACGGGGAGCAACCCACAGCAGCAGCAGCAGCAGCAGCATCTCCTGCTCCTGCTGCTGCAGCAGTGGAGGCACATGCAGCATCAAGCCTCCAGCTGTTGCCACAGGACAACACCTTACTGCTGCTTGACACCCTCCCCAGGCACCAGACCCTACCAGTCATTCCAGAGAGCAGGATCTGCTCAGAGACCAACTACTGCTGCCGCAGCGAAGACGTCACTGCTGCTGCTGCTGCTGATTCCGCTGCTGCTTTGGCGGCTGGTGACACCGCTGAAGGCAGCGATGACAGCAGCAGCGGTGACAAGGCAGCAGGTGACGGCTGGTACGGGCCTGACAACCACCCTCAGCAGCAGCAGCAGCAGCAGGCTGATGCACAGGTGTCAGCAGCACCAGCAGCAGCAGCAGCAGCGGCAGCAGCATCTGTTGCTGCAGCTGACCAACTAGGATGCCCATGCATTGGCAATCCCGGGCGAAGTGACCTGGTCAAACAGGTTGGTCTCTTAGCCAAACCTCAGCAGCAGCAGCAGCAGCAGCAGACACGTTGTGACGAGCCATTTGGCATCACGGCACATGGTGCATGTGCCAACAGGAGCAGCAGCAGTACTGGCGGCAGCAAGTTCAGCCCACTGGAGAGGCGCAAGGCGTTTGATGCAATGAGGAGGCAACAGCAGCAGCAGCAGCAGCAGCAGCAGTTGCGGCGGCGGCTGGGCAGCACCGGCAGGGTTGCTCGTCATGCCGACTCAATGGAGCAGCTGCTCAACAAAAGCTGGTGCGTGAGCTCAAGTAACCGCCCGATTGCGTTTCAGTGAAATGTTTCTAAGGCCCATTAATACGTCCAGCCCTGCATGCTCGCACGCCCATTCCAGTACGCCTGCTGCCTGGGTCGCTGGTACTTCCCATATTGTCTGTTCCGCATGGATGGCATTCACACGCACATGGGTGGCAATTTCGACATCTGCTGCTGCCATGACTTATCACGCCTCAGTGCTGTTGTCACCACCCCCTCATGTTCCTGTTGCTGCTGCTGCTGCTGCTGCTGCTGCTGCTGCTGCTGCTGCTGCTGCTGCTGCTGCTGCTGCTGCTGCTGCTGCTACGGGTGCTGTTCTCCCCTTGTTGCTGCTGCTGCTGCTGCTGCTGCTGCTGCTGCTGCTGCTGCTGCTGCTGCTACGGGTGCCGCTCTCCCCTTGTTGCTGCTGCTGCTGCCACTCCTGCTGCTGCTGCTGCTGCTGCTGCTGCTGCTGCTGCTACGGGTGCCGCTCTCCCCTTGTTGCTGCTGCTGCTGCTGCTGCTGCTGCTGCTGCTGCTGCTGCTGCTGCTGCTGCTGCTGCCGCTGCTGCTGCCGCTGCTGCTGCAGGCTTCCTGAGCTGCTGTCTCCAGGGTTGCCTTCTGCTCAGGAGCTGTTGGACAGGAGTTGGGAGATCGCTTCTGCCAAGGCAGCAGCCAAAGTGCAGGCGGGAAAGGTGTGTCACATAAGCTTGGGTTGGTTATGGAGGTTATGATGGCGTGAGGGGGGGGGGTAGAATGCTGGGCTTTCACTCTCAGCTAAGCCAGTGGTTCTTTATAGGCATTGCAACTTCCTTCCTTCTTCAACCCCACGGGGGCGGAGGGTGTGTGTGTGGGGGGGGGGGGGGCACCCAACCACCTGCCAGTGCGCCTTGCTTGTACAAAGGCAACACCAATTCTGAATGCATGGCTTCTGCTGTTGTGTCGTTTTTGCAAAGCCCGTCATCAAGCCAGCACTTGGAGGGTGTGTTTCGCTCTTTGAACATGCAATGAAAACATATTGCCACACTCCCTGTGTGCGCTCTGCCCGTTGAGCTATGCCATGCCAGATGCCATGTTGTGCTTTGCTCTGTTGCTGTGCTGCGCAGCCGCGCCCCTTCAAGGCCAGAGAGGTGCCGGCCCACGTCTACGAGAACCGCTTCACAGGGCTCACAGACTCACCAAAGGCTGAGCTCAATTCCAATGCTAGCGCATCAGGCAGGCGCATGGTGGGGAAGGCAAGGTGAGGGGGCGTGATGTGTGCAATGCGAAACTTTGGTACACTTCAGGCAACACTGCAAGCAATGCAGGTTATGGCGGCGGCCAGATGCACGCATATCTGAAACATCGACTCAACCATTGACGGAGTGTGCAGGACCGTCCTAGTGATGACATCACTTGATATATGCAGAGTATGCAGATATCTATTCACCCACGACCCAAGAAACTGAATACTGTTGTGAGAACTGCACTCATCTGACTACTGCCTTCCTTGTCCATGTTGATTGTGCACCGCTGATCCCGCCTCTCTGTGCCCTGCATGTACCCATCAATCGCCACTCCAAGCAGTGTGGTAGGCGGCAACACCAGCGCAACATTAGCGAGCGCCGGAGTGCAAGTCCCTGCGGTGCCATCAACCCTTGCCGGCCGGCTGTCACCCACAAGGCAGCGCGCCTCCCCATATGACATGCCGCACGCCTTGGCGACACTGACCACCAGTGGCATGGGCCCTCGCCGGGCGTACAGCAGTAGCAGCAGCTTCAGCGGCGTCGGTGGCGCCTCCAAAGGCTCCTCGGAGCGCCAAGTCTCGAACGAGGCGGCAGCCGTGATGCGCACCGCCGAGAGCCTGAAGAAGCTCGAGCACCAGCAGAAGCTCCGGCTGTTGGCCGAGGTGAAGATTGAGCGCAGCCGGAGCGCCCCGCGGTCCGCTTCGGCGACGTCCAGGGCGTCGAGTCCGTCTCGGCATGGATTCGACACGGCGAGCCGCCACAACAGCTTCACAGGCAGCTTGCTCGGTGTAGGCCGATGCAGTGCGGCCTCTCTACAAGGCTACACGGCCGCAACCGAGGGTCCGCGCTTCCGCCTCGGAGGTGATTCATCGGCTGGCACGCCGGGTCGAGTTGGCGCTCCACGCCGCGAGGTCCGTTTCACGGCGGAGAGCCGTCACCGCAGCAGCATCAACACATGCAGCGACGTGGAGGACTTCGACCTCGACGACATCGACTTCATTGAAACTTCCAACGGTGGCTCCATGGCCGACAGCAATCGCACCCGCAGATCCGTGCTTGGCGCATCATCCTCGGGCTCGGTGCGCGGACACGCATCGTCCTCGTGCGGCCCCACCTCGATGCGCCAATCATTGACCTCAAGCGTGGGTTGTGGCCCATACTCCGTCCAAAGGCCATCATCGGAGCTGTGTGCGCCGGGCCTTGGGTACGAGCCGCGCAGCTTCAGTGTCACCTGGGATGAGTCGCTGCTCGCGCAGTGCGACGACCCAACAGCTCTCATCGAGGCATACCGGGCTCAATACCGAAGGAGTGTGAGTGCGCAGAGCGTGCGCCCATTTGGCATGTATGTGCCGTCTTTCAACGGCGGCAGCAGCAACGGAAGCAGGTTGCAGAGCAGCAGCAGGAGCAACAGCCCAAGCAGGCACCATGCTTTGCAACAACGGCGGCCTGCTAGCACAACCAATTGCTACACCCATGGTTTGGAGCACCTCCTGGACTATTGCTAACTTGGTTGTGGCTAGATTGATCATGATGCAACCCTGGCAACTGGTGATTGTGCAGATTGTCAAGGTGGTAAGGGCCTTGACTTTTGCCTTATGTTGTGGTTGCAAGCTTGGGTGGTGCAATGGCCAAGTGCCGGTTTCACATCCGCACATGATGCCATTGTAAGTGTTGCGCATGCAACGGTGTGTGCATGCCCATTTGTGGTTATGGATGCACTGATAACTGGCACAACACCCTGCCCTTGGCTGAACCTGCAGTGGTTTTCAGGGGAGCCATAGGCTACTCAGATGGTTCTTGAACTGTCATGAGGTCAAAGGGTGGTAGCGACTTGCGGAAGAAAGAAAGATATGCGCGCACCCTGGGTGTGACATGCTCATGCGCGAACGCCATATGATATCTCCCAGCAGTTTACGTCTGTTGATGACAGCCCTTCACATGCATGCTCGAGGGCTTAGGCGATGGCACGCATGGCTCCACCCCACTTTCAGAGGCAATTCAATTGCCCGAGGGGCCGTACATGAGTTGCCAGCATGCTAATGGTGGGTTGATGCTGAGTGGGGCCGTGTGGATGCACGTGCACAGAATTGACATGTGTGATCATGGCTCATGCCAAGGTGACCAGGTGTAGAATACACACATGTGCATGTTTCACGTGATCGGGTTGGAGGTTGATGGACCTTGGCTGTATGGGTGGTCGACCCGTGACATGCCTACCGCCGGTGTTGTGTGGATTTGGGACTCCTTCATTGGAGTGAGTTATAATTATATGTGATTAGCCCACTTTGATTGTTCCGCATATTGTTTGTCAGTGGCTTGCTCTCACGCTTGATCACGTTGAACTCACAAAGAACTTCGCCTTCCAACACCTGAGGCGCCACCCTTTATGCCAAACCCTAGTGTGTTGACAGGTTGTCCTGGCACATAAAGATACAGAGACACCCCCTTGGCACATGCAATGTTGATTGTAGCCGACATTGTCCATTGTCTCCACCTGCCGTGGAACATGTGCAACTTAACTGAGCTCACATGCCTTGTAGAACATTGCGCTGTCAACCATGCCCATCCTTGGTAACCTACCTGCTAGCTGTTGCCTAGATGGCCCACACGTCTTATGTGGTGTCAAGTTGTCACAAGCATTGTCGCATGCAGGGCTCGCAACAACGTTCGTTGGAACGAAGATCAGGGCCAAAAGGCCGTTTTCTGAAGGCGCTTCGTTGGGAACCAACGAGGCAAAACCGGCCTGGCACCCCCTGTTCTGTAGTTTCAGCGTAGTTTTTGGTGCTTTTGCCCTGCTGCAACGAAACATTTTTTCTGGCAACGTTGGGATCCAACGAAGGCCCCTGACCTTTGTTGCGACCCCTGGTCGCATGGCCCAGTAGTGCCCGGTCTGCACAAGGAACGCGGTTGTTGGATTCAAAACTTTCAAGGTGATCACTCCCACCACTGGTGGAGTTGCCTCGAAGCACGTTGACCATACTGAGAACAACTACTGAGTTATGTTTTGACTTATTGTTACTGTTATATGGTTCAGGCTGAGCCTGAACACCCCGTAGGGAGCCAACAAGGCTCATGGGGCATCAGCATCCTAGAACGTATCTGAATATACATCGTAATACTCATCTGAGAACGCACTGAAGAACATATCGGAGGCCTTGGGGGTCAACCCATCCTCAGCAACACCCGGTGACCCATGATGGTATCGGCTTCCTCAGCTAACATACTTCCAATGATTGCCAACGCCTCAATGTTATGGAATAGCCGCTTGCTTGGGTATAAAGAGGAGTCAATTCAAGCTGGTGCCGCGCAGTGCGATTGCGCTGCATGCATGTGATATGGTGATGCACACTATGCACACCATTGCTAGTTTGCAGTGCACAACAGCCAACCAGCATGCACCGTGCATGGCACACTATGGATGCTCAGCACCCAGGCTGAATATGCCTAAATCCCAGGCTGTCGAACACACTACAGTTGTACTTGCACTGCACTGTGGTACATGCCCCCCCCCCCTCCTGTTGGATTTGCCCCCGTTCCCCCCCCCCCCATATGGCATTTGGATGTGTATTGTGTTTCACCCTGTGACATCCGAAGATACAGACATCTGGGAACTCCAGCACGCAAGAACGGCAGTATCAAATAATCTTGATGCTGTTTCAAACTGGCCAGTGTGTAGGGTGCCTGCAACAAGTACACTCGACTGCTGCATGCAGATGTAAGGCCCAAAGTGATCAGTGCAGACATACACCACACTATTGATCATCCTTTTCCTTGAAGCTGCTATCTGCAATTTCCCAGCTTTCTGCAGTCAACACGGCCCGGGATCCAATGTTGGCACTTGACCCAACTCTGCCTCCGACCAAATTGGTGACTAGAGGTAGAGTTATCTTCGGTTTTCGCCACACATCTTGCTGGCAACACAGCGGTCCGGACCTGTCGGGACCTGGCGGTCAGTGGGTGGGACCACAGACAGACCATTCTGATCACCGACCAAGCACCGCTTAGCAGCCACAAACAGAAACTATTGATACGGCTGTGCAACAGTCGCCACAGCTCAGCAGACTTCTCACTCGCGAGTCTTCTACTGTTCTTTCTGCCCGGGCGTTTGACCTCGTTGCCTTCAGTACACGCTTTGTGCCATCACAATCACTCAGAACACCTGCAAAACGTGATCTGTCTGGCTCCGGCCCCTCCATCAGCATATCCGGTGGAAAGCAGCAGCAACCCCATCACCACAGCAGCAGAACAGCTCTTCTGTCCAGCTGCCCTGCTCTGGGCTCCAGTCTATCGCTTCGATTGTTTGATCAACGTTATAGCTAGTATCCAGATGCACTAGGTGCTCCCAAGACCCTCAGTTTCAGTGGTCCTGATACAGGGCAGCAACAGCAGCAGGATGGGGAAGGAGCGGGAGCACCACCTTGGTGGATCCATAGGCATGAGGAGCGGGATACAGCCTATGATGGGGGTCCTGGTAGCGATTTACGTCATCTTTGCAGTTGCCCTAGCCCACACAGCCTTTGTAGCGATCCAAGGCAGGTCGACAGCAGCAGCAGGCCTCGAAGCCAGCCACAGCTCGGCGACAGCTTTCACGGAACTCAAGCAGCAGATCGAGGAGCTTCGGAAGCAGCTCTCGGACACGCAGGCAGGCATGGCAGCAAGCAGCAACAGCACCAGCAGCACGCTGCAGGAGCACCTCCAGCAGATGAAGGCAGAGATAACGCAGCAGATCGCACAGCCCCTGCAGGAATCCCACAAAGCTACTGATGCGTTACTCGACAAAGCTTCGAAACTGGACCAGCGAGTTGCAGAGCTGCACAGTAAGGTCAACACCGTGCAGGACCACATCTCTGCACCGGCCCCAGCACAGCCTGCAGGAGCGCGCGTGGAGGACAAGGAGTTGCACCATATAGGTGAGGGGGGGGGGGGGGGTCGGGGGGGGGGGGGCATGTCCGTTGGGGGTGTGAAGGGCTGAGGGGATAGGTGTGGGCTGGTACACATGCGTAAGCAGCTGCACCCCATTCGTGAATGTGTGTGGTTCATATGCAGTAGCACATACCCCTCATGTATTGGCCCTAGCACAGCCTGCAGGAGCGCACATGGAGGACAAGGAGGTGCACCAAATAGGTGAGGGCGCGTCTGGGGGGTGTGCAGGTGTGAAGGGGATGTGTGTGGGGGAGGCCGTGCGAGTTGAGGTTTGTAGGGGGTGTGATAGGCTGAGTTGAAGGGGTACGGGTCGGAGGCACAAGCAGCTGCACCCCAAGGATGTAATACATATGTAGTAGCACATCGTGCTCATGCGTCGGCCCAGCACAGCCTGCAGGCGCGCGCGTGGAGGACAAGGAGTTGCACCACATAGGTGAGGGCGTGTCAGGGAGGTGCAGGTGTGTGTGTGTGGGGGGGGGGGGCAGGGCGCGCGCAGGTCCGTTAGGGGTGTGAAGGGCTGAGGGGATAGGCGTGGGCTGATACACAGGCACAAGCAGCTGCACCCCATTCGTAGCTGTTTGTTGTACACATGCAATAGCACACACCCCTCATGCACCGGCCCCAGCACAGCCTGCAGGAGCGCGCGTGGAGGACAACATGCCTCTATTGCTTCTGCTGCACCACATAGGTGAGGGGGCGTCAAGGGGGTGTGCAGGTGTGAAGGGGATGTCTGTGGGGGAGGCCGTGCGAGTTGAGGTTTGTAGGTAGGCGTCAGGAGAGGAAGGGTGTGATAGGGTGAGTTGAAGGGGTTGGGGGCGCCCAGCACAGCATGCAGGGGCATGTGTGTGCAGGACAAGCAGCTGCACCCACATGCGTCAGGGAAAGGGTGGCGGGGTGTGAATGGCGCATGCTGTTGTGGGGTTGGTGAGGGTAGTGGGGTGTACCCAGCAGTGCCCAGCACAGCATGCAGGGGCATGTGTGTGCAGGACAAGCAGCTGCACTCGCATGCGTTAGGGAAAGGGTGGCGGAGTGTGGAAGGCGCATAGTGTTCAGGGGTTGGTGAGGATATTGGGGTGTACGCAGTAGGGCCAGCACAGCATGAAGAGGCATGTGTGTGCAGGGCAAGCAGCTGCACTCAGAAGCATCAGGATAGTAGTGACGGGGTGGCGGGGTGTGGCTGTTGAGGGATCGATGGGGGTTAGTGGGGTGTACCTAGTAGCGCCCAGCACAGCCTGCAGGGGCATGTGTGTGCAGGACAAGCAGCTGCACTCGCATGCGTTAGGGAAAGGGTGGCGAAGTGTGGAAGACACGTGCGTCTTTGGGTTGGTGGGGGTAGTGGGGTGTAAATAGTAGGGCCAGCACAGCCTGCAGGGGCATGTGTGCGCAGTACAGGCAGCTGCACCCACATGCGTCAGGGAGAGGGTGGCGGGGTGTGGAACACATGCAGTTGAGGGACAGGCGGGGGTAGTGGGGTGTAGGCAGTAGCGCCCAGCACAGCATACAGGTGCATGTTTGTGCAGGACAGGGCAGATGCACCCAAAATGTGTCAAGGGAGGGGTGACGGGGTGTGGAAGGCGCCTGATGTTGAAAGGTTGGTGGGGGGTAGTGGGGTGTACCAGTAATGCCCAGCACAGCATGCAGGGGCATGTGTGTGTGCGGGACAAGCAGCTGCATTCACATGTGTTACGGAGGGTGGTGGGATGTGTGAAACGTATGATGTTGAAAGGTTGGTGGGGGGTAGTGGGGTGTACCAGTAGTACCCAGCACAGCATGCAGGGGCATGTGTGTGCGGGACAAGCAGCTGCACTCACATGTGTTACGGAGGGTGGTGGGGTGTGAAAAACGTATGATGTTCAGGGCTTGGTGGGGGTAGTGGGCCGTAGCAGTCGGGCCAGCGCAGATTGCAGGGGCTTGTGCGACTAGGACGCGCTGGGGTGCTTGTGAGGGCTGTTCATGTGTAGTGTCATATATTTGGGCGTGAGCTGTAACTGTGATTTTAGTGGTGTCCTGTCATTGTCTTGTGTCGGCTGCTGTCCTGCGCAGGTGTGGTGCTGAGCTGTGCGCCATGCTTGCACGTGCAGCAAGATGCCTCCTCACCCTCACCCCCTGATTCTGTCCTGCAGTTATTTATGGTACTGTACCTGCGCTGCACTGTCTGCAGTTTTATATGGCACTGTGCCTGCGCTACGCTGTGCTTTGCTGTGATTCACATGCAGCAGTATCCTTCATGCACCTCTGTCAACTTACACTGTCAACCCTCCGCTCACCTTTCCCGTTGCGCAGTGATGGCCGGTTCGGTGTGTGACAAGCGTGGTGCGTCGGGCCTCACGCTGAACATAACATCTGAGCTGGTTGCGCCGCTGGTGATTGTGGGGCACAACAGGCCGGGATACCTGGCAAAAACCATGATGATCCTCATGAAGTGAGTCGCAGTGTAGTGGTTGGGTGCTGGTGCTGGCAATTGTGGTGGTGGTGGTGATGATGATGGTGGTGGTGGTGGTGGTGTGTTCGTATTGACGGGTGGCAACTGGCAGCTGCCCAGCGCACCTATGCACGCCACCACACGTGCAGGGGGGTGGGAGTTGGGGGTTGTGCCGCTAGTGGGTTTTGGCCACAACGTGCCTATTTACCTGGCAGACGAAGTGACATCCTCGTCAGCTGAATTGCCACTGGGCCGAGAGGGGGGGGGGGCGGAGGCTGGCACAGTGCACAGCTGCCAAGTACACCTGTGCAGGACGCAGCAGCCGGGCATTTTACTCCAACCCCGGGGGGGGGGGGGTGGCAGGTCTTGTTGGGTGTGGGATTGGTCAGTGCAGGGAGTTGATCGCACCACTGGTATGACAGGCCCTGCTGTGTACCTGATGAAAAGACACGATGTCGAACCTGCCTACCTGCTGCCGCTGCTGCCGCTGTTGTCAGGTATTGGTCGGCCGACCCAACCTATGCGCGCAAGTTCCCGCTGTTCATCTCGATCGATGGCGACGACCAGCGCACGCTGCTGTTGGCGTCAGCTCTGCACCAGGCAGCAGGCGTGCAGATCATCACACGCAGGTGGGTAGGGGGTGGGGGGGGGGGTGTAGGGTAGGGCTGCAGGGTAGGGCAGCAGCTGCAGCAGCAGCAGGGAGGGAGGGGCTCAGGGCAAGTGGGGGCACTGCTGCTGGTGCGGCCAGGGTACTCTGCTGTTGGCGTCAGCATTGCACCAGGTGGCAGGCTTGCAGATCATCACACGCAGGTAGGTAGAGCTAGGGCTAGGGCTTGCTCGGTAGGGTTGTGTAGGGTAGGACGTTCGGGTAGAGGGCTGTAGCCTAGGGGTGTACACGTAACGCCGGTGGGTAGGCTAGGGCTGTAGGGTGATGGGCCAGGCAGACAAGGGGGTCTACCAAGCAGCAGCAGCAACAGCAGCAGCAGCAGCAGCAGCAGCAGCAGCAGCAGCAGCAGCAGCAGCAGCAGCAGCAGCAGGGAGGCAAGGCGCTCAGGGCAGGCGGGGACTGCACCAAGCGTCAGGCGTAGAGATCATCACACGCAGGTGGATAGGCTGGGGCTGTGTGTGAATGCTGTAGGGTAGGGCTGTAGGGTAGGGCAGCAGCAGCAGGGATGGGGTTGCTCAGGGCATGTGGGGAACTGCTGTTGGCGTCGCACTGCACCAGGCAGCAGGCGTACCGATCATCACACGCAGGTGGGTAGCGGGGGAGGGGGGGGGGGTAGGGTAGGGCGGCGGCAGCAGCAGCAGCAGCAGCAGGGAGGGAGGGTGCTCAGGGCATGTGGGGACACTGCTGTTGGTGCGTCCAGCACACGCTGCTGTTGGCGTCAGCACTGCACCAGGCAGCAGGCGTGCAGATCATCACACGCAGGTGGGTGGGGGGCGTGTACGTAACTTAATGACGTAAATGGAGATAGGGCCCCTATCGGGTTTGTGCATAATATATTGCAGATGGGTAGGCTAGGGCTTTACCGGGGGGGGGGGGGGGAGCCAGCAAGCAACGGGGCCCGTCAAGCAGCAGCAGCAGCGGCGGCAGGGAGGGGAGGGGAGGGGAAGCGAGGGGAGGTGCTGAGGGCAGGTGGCAACATTGCTGTTGAGTCGGTACTGCACCAAGGGCCAGGCGTGTTATTCATCACCCGCAGGTGGGCACGGGGTGTGTACCTCACTGAACGTCGTGTAGGATTGCATAGTTATGGTGGCTGGGGAAAGAGAGGGGGGGGGGGCGCTGTCCCTTGCACCCGCATCCCACTGTCCGTACAGGTGCAGTGTTTGGCCACTGATGTTTTGCTGCTGGCAGCCCCGCCTTTTGCTTTGCCACGCCTCATGCAATTACCTGACGCATTTGCTGCTGCTGCTGCTGCCTGCAGGCGCGATGACAGCCCGCCCTGCCCTGCAGCAGACTGCCACATCAGCCAGCACTACAAGCTGCTGCTCAAGCTGTTCCTCGATTGCTTCAAAGCACCGGGCCTCCTATTCCTCGAGGAAGACCTCGCGATATCTCCCGATTTCTTCTCGTATTTCGAGAACACGGTGCCGCTCATGGAAAAGGACCGCACGATATACTGCGTTTCGGCCTGGAACGACCACGGTCAACGCGGGCGGGTGAAGGACAACACCGCGCTGTACCGCACGGACGTCATGCCCGGGCTGGGGTGGTACATAAATTCGAAAATCGGGCTGGAGTTGGCGCCAAAATGGCCGTTGACCAACTGGGACGACTGGATGCGGCTGTCGGGCATCAAGCTGTCGCGATCCTGCATCTTTCCGGAGGTGAGCTGCATCACGTGACGTGATGTATGTATGCATAGCATAATAGGCGCAAGAAATTTTTTCACAGAGTACAAGTTATCGGTCCGACCCCGGGTTGGGCCAAGGCAGGAGGTCGATGCCGCACTGCTGCTGGGGTGTTGGTTGTTTGTGTGGGCCTCTCACAGGCAGCGCCAGGTCAATGCAACACTTTTGACAGTGCAACACATCTGACAACCAAATGCGCTCTGATTGGTGCTGTCTTGTGCACCTGGGTTGCAATGCTGTTAGGATACACCCTCATGCACAAGGCACCTGCTTGTAAATTGTGCACTGATGATGATAACGGTGCTGCATCGCAGGTGTCCCGTGCATACACCTTCGGGCGTGTTGGCACGCACATGGGTGAAGGCAGTGCCAGCTTGATACAACTCATCTGACAACTCAACACAATTCAGTTCAACGTACGCGCTCTTTGTTACTGAATTGCAGGTGTCCCGCACGTACACTTTTGGGCGTGTTGGCACACACATGGGTGAGGGCTTTGACAACCACCTTGGTGTGATGCAGCTCAACGAACAACCTGTCAACTGGACCTCCATGGACCTGAGCTATTTGCAACAGGAGAACTACCAGCCACTGCTGTACAGCTGGATGGACAAAGCGACGGTAGGGGGGGGGGCATAAGGGGGGTGCTTGATGGGTTTTTTTTGGGGGGGGGGGGCACATGGGTGAACTCAAAGCTTTATAAGGCTTCAACATCCACCTGGGTGTGATGCAGCTCAATGAGCAGCCTGTGAACTGGACCTCCATGGACCTGAGCTTTCTAATACAGGAGAACTACCAGCCACTGCTGTACAGCTGGATGGATAAGGCAACGGTAAGGGGGTTGTGATTGTGGGGACATGCAAGGGGAGTGTTTTATTGGGGGAAGAGGGGGGGGGGAGGGGGCAGTCCACTGGACGTCCTTGGACCAGAGCTATTTGATACAGGAGAATTACCAGCCACTGCTGTACAGCTGGATGGACAAGGCAACGGTCAGGGGGGGGGGGGTATGGTAGTGGGGACATGGGAGTGGAGGTTTGTAGTGGGTGTGTGCGTGTGTGGTTTGGGGGGGGGGGGCAGTCATCTGGACGTCCATGGACCTGAGCTATTTCATACAGGAGACCTACCAGCCACTGCTGTACAGCTGGATGGACAAGGCAGAGGTGGGCGGGAGTATGCCGGCGGCTGTTGTTTGGGGACATGTGGTGGAGAGTATGGGGTATGGGGCGCCCAGGCGGGAGGGGTGAACTGTGCGTCAAAATCCTGCTGCAAGAAAGTAGCGGTCATTGTTGTAGAGCTGGATGGACAAGGCAAAGGGTTTGAAGCTATGCAGGTGCGGAGGATTTTGGCAAGTGGGGGTTGCGGCTGTGTCTGTCAAGCAGCTGTCCCTGCAGTCCTCACTGCTGCTGCTGCTGCTGCTGCTGCTGCTGCTGCTGCTGCTGCTGCTGCTGCTGTCGCAGGTGTTCAATGGAACGCTGGATGAGTTGCAGTCATACTGTGCTATTGACCAGCCAGAGGACACGGAGCACCCTGAGGACCTGGTCTACAGGTAAGATGAAAACATGTAGCGGCCATTATCACATACTTCAACCACTCTCCCCTTGCTGAAAGAAGAGTGAGAAATGGTTACAGGGCGACTCATGCAGCTGCGCTGCCACAACACCCAGCATCGGATTGCTCTGCACTCACACACACCCCTCCATCCCCCCCCCCCCCCCCACCACCAGCGCTGGGCCCCAGCCCTTGGCCTTTGGCACGTCAGCAGGACTGCTTGTAGCTCTCAATGCATTGTATCACACCAAATAGCTGCTTGAGCCTACACTGTAGCGTAATCAACCATCCGCTCTCTAGAGTGGCCTGTCCAGAGGAAAATCTACAAATTGAAAAAACTTATAACAGCAGTCAATTTATGACTGCTCGTGTATCACACCACACCACACTACATTACATCACGACAACGTGTGTTGTCAATATCATATGATGATCCGTCTAGTGTCAGTCAATGTAACTGTGTTTCGTGTGGCTGTATGCGTGCAGGTATCCTGGCAACAAGAAGGGCTACGAAAACACTGCCAAGAACCTCACTTGAACTATGCAACACTTATAGTGTGAAACTGATGTAACTGTCTTTCTGTGTGATTGTGTTTGTAGGTATCCTGGCAACAAGAAGGGCTACGAAAACACTGCCAAGTACCTCAGGCCCATGATGGGGGACGTGAGGGAGGGCACGCCGCGCGGCAGCTACAAAATGAACCTGGTGGTGCGCTGCCGAGGGCGGCGCCTGTTCTTGCGAGCATCGTAACGACACTGCGTGCACAAACCTGAAAACCACCCTCTGGGTGCGCCTCAATTCTGCTGCGTGAGCGGCATGAGGAATGTGGGGCAGGTTGGGTGTCACCTTTCCATCCAAGCCTTGGGCTGTCAGCGCTGAGGCGGAGGCTTGTGTGGGGACCTTGCAGCATGCAGAACGCTGCCCCCCCCCCCCCCCCTTGCCGCCTGGTATCCAGTCGGCGGCGTGAGGGATGGTGAGGGACGATGAGGTGTGTATACATGCCTTGGGTTGTCAGTCAGGAGGTGTCTTGTTTGGGGCTCTGCAGCATGCAGCCGTTGTTGGGATCTGTTTTGCAAGGGGCGCGTGCGTGGGAGCTACAAGCTCAATCTGATGGTGTGATGCAGAGGGCGTTGATGAGACACTTGACCCTCTGTCTGACTTTGGCTGGGGCTTTGGCTGGGGCTGTTGTGGTTAGGCTCTCATCCTGAAGTGGTTGTGGGGCGAGCAGCTGCAAGCACCCTACCTTTTTGTGTGGTCTGGTGGGTCGTCAGAGGTGGGGAATGGGGGGGGGGGGGGACGGCTGCCTGTGGCTCTGTTGGGTGCCTGTTTGGTTACGGTGATGCCGGCAGGGGGAGCGGGTTTGGCAGCGGGAGTGACAGCAGGTGAAGGCACGGTGTGTTGTTGTCGTGCGTGGCTGGTGCAGAGCAGGGGTGACGTGTTGCAGTATTGCAAGTGTGTGAGGCAGGGGAGAGGGGTGGAGATCACAAGTGCGTATAAGTGTGTGCCACATCAGCTAGCTGTTGATACCCTGGCATCCGTGTGCAGCATCACACTGGTGTCGCGCGGTTGTTGTCGCGTGTGGCTGGTAATGAGCAGGGGCGGCGTGTTGCGGTAGTTGCAAGTGCGTAAAGGGGGGGGGGGGGGGCTGATCTCGTGTGTGTCTACGTGTGTGTGGGCCACAGCAGCTAGCTGTCACAGAACCCTGGCATCCTTGATCATGCTGGGGTGCAGTGATGGGTGGCTCAAGGCTTCACCTCCATACCTTGTGTCGGTCAATGTTTGACTGTTCAGTGGCTGTGTGTCACACTGCACTGGTCCCGGGGACCCCCTCTCCTGCCTCCATCATGCTTGTTTGCCCCACACCTGCGGTTGCTGGTGCTGTCGTCCTGGTCCGGCTGCTGCTGCTGCTGCTGCTGCTGAAGTGCTGCCGCTGCCGTCTTGGTAGCCCAGAGGCAGGGGCGTACGTGACTTTCGAAAGTTGTACGTATCCTTGTGTGGTCCGGCTGTTGCACTGCATACTGGTCACACCTGCAGTACATGTAGTACCGAAGCTCTGCATTGATGCTTCTGAGCCTGCGTGTGTGGCTCCATGTGCTGCAACTACCACCCTTGTGTGTGGAATGGTCTGGGCTGTCCTCTTTGTGATCAGCCTGAACCATGTAACAGTAACAGTAACAGTGATCGGCAGTGGGGTGTGCATGGGACATGCACTGCTGCAGCTTGAATGTGCCAGGGACATGCAATGCTGCGACTAATTGTATGTGCATGGGACATGCACTGCTGCTGTGCATTGTGCGGCAGGGATTTCTTGTCGCCGTCTTGTCGGCCTAGAGGCGGGCTTGGATGTGACTTTCACATGGTGTACGCTGGTGTGATTTCGTTATCACATTGCTGCTGCTGGAGTGTGCATGGGACATGCACTGCTGCTGCTGCTGGGGTGTGCATGGGATGAGGCTTGTGGGGGGTTGAATGCCACTGCACCCCCCCCCCCTCCTTCTGTATGAGGTTTTTTTTGCTGTGATAATGGGGTCTCTGATACTAGCCATCGGGAGGACCTGTTGGTGCATTTGCTGAAGGGGGGTCTGGGCCTGCCTGCCCGTTTGTGTGCTCACTAGCGCCACTCTGCAGTGCCGTACTGCTGTGTAGGATATGCTGCAGTCAGTCAGTACTACTGTGGTGCATTTCCTGGGAAACATGCATCCATACGTGACCTGACTTCTCGCCAACACAGGTGCACCACACCGTGCACGCCTCCATGCAGACAGGTAGTGATTCCTTCCTTCCTTTTCTTGTCACCCACATTGCTATCGTATGCTTGATGAGCTGCTGCTGGTGTGGTTTGCTGGTGGTGTTGTCTGTGAATGCGGTGATGGAGTCAGACAGGCCGCCTGAGTGATTCCTCTACGGTAATTTCAAGCCAAGATTTGCAGGTCTGCAACATGGCAGAATTTGCAGGTGCAGTGACACATTGTGAGCAGTGACACACTGTTGTTGCTGTTACTAATGGGGGAGTTTGTTGGCTGAAACAGTAAGGATCTTGATGCATGGTGCACGTGCTGTATGACCACGAATGGTATGCCGCTGCGGCAGTGTGTGCTTTGGCGGAGCTGCACAGGTGCCACTTCATCAATTAATGAATCAAAATCATTTTAATGGTTACACTGTGTTGAAGCTTTGAAGCTCACGAGCTCACACCAGCCATTCAGTGACATCACACAGATGGGAGAACAAATCAGACGAAACTTTGACAAGTTGGCGTCGACAAATAGATCAAACCAGAGGGAAATCGCCATGACAGCCTGAGTAAATGACAGCCTGAGTGATTGACACAAGGCAGCAGCGTGACACACAGCAAGGTGACGCAACATCGCACTTTCAATTTGCTGACGTGGCACAGCTTACTGCCCCAGGATGATGCATAGTACCAGCGGCTGGCCGTAAAAAGGCCATATGGTTCCTGACTCCAAGTCGTGGCATTTGATGGACCAACCTCCCTAGCGTGCATGCGCTTGCTGCAACATCAAGGCTAAACGTGCCGCGTAGTACGCGCCAGTGCGTCATGACCCCCGCTGCTGTGTGTGTGTGTGTGTGTGTGTGTGTGTGTGTGTGTGTGTGTGTGTGTGTGTGTGTGTGTGTGTGTGTGTGTGTGTGTGTGTGTGTGTGTGTGTGTGTGTGTGTGTGTGTGTGTGTGTGTGTGTGTGTGTGTGTGTGTGTGTGGGGGGGGGGGGGGGGAGCACAAACAGGTTCATGCTTTTCGAAAATGTTTTGTTCAAAAACGCTTTTGAAACGTTCGTCCTGTTGGCCTTGCATTTCGAACAGTGGCAAACAGTCGCAGCAGTACTGCACTGCACTGCCTGCTGCAATTGTTATTCAGAGGTTTTGCTCACTACTGTACAGTGTGTTGAGATCAATTACTACATTGCCTCGTACCATCATTTTGTGGATATCTGATAATGTGGCAGCAGGCTTCTTGCTGACAGCAGCAAAGTGGGTGGGGGGGGGGTGGGTGGGTGGGTGGGGGTGGGGGGGGGGGGCGTGGGGGTGGGGGTGTGGTGGGGGGGTGGGTGGGGGTGGGGGGGGGTGGGGGTGGGGGGGGGGTTGAGAGGGGGGGGGGGGGGGGGGAGGGCGGGGGGGGGGCAGGCAATGTGCCAAGGCAGTGCCCACTGGGTTGACACCCCGTGCGCTTCGCAAAGTCTTGGGGGATCCAGTGCCCTCTGGGCCTCGTTCATGTGGCAGTACAAATAATCCTCACCCCTGGTGGTGAAGGTGTTTACCCGAGGTGTCCATGCCACAGCAGCTTCCCATCGGCACGAGAGTTTATTGGTGATGAAGTTTATCTTGTGTGTGAGTGTGGACAGATCAGGAGAGTGTTTGTGCAAAGGGAGTAATAGTCATGACTGTTATGGTTATCACCACGATGAGTTCAGCAAACATGACCGACGCGAAAGACTTTGCAGTGTGTGTGACCTGCCCACGGGGAAAGGTAAGTAAAGATGTCTTATTGGGGGGGTCGATTGACCCTGTTGGCAGCATGGTGAACTTGATGAAAACGTCGTGACATTCAAACACCCCGCTCCACTCCATAAAGCCAACTCAGACCACATTCCATAAGCACCACTCCGTGTTTCCTTGTCTGTCTTCGCTCCTTTTTGAAGTGGCTACGACCCGTACTGTGCAGAATCATCCGCCACTGAAGCCCTGTCGCTGCTGACATTCAGCATGGGGGCTTGGAAGCAGGCTACAGGCCTGCTGGTGCTTCTGAGCTTGAGCGTTTCATCGGACGCTGCCCGACTCGAGCAGCTGCTGGCAGTTCAACCAACATCTGAGCAGCAGACCACAAGGGGCGGAAACAGCCTTCTCACATACTATCTTGATGTTTCAAAGCCCATTCTGCAGCTTGGTGGCCCTGAATCCGGCCGTGCTGGCAGAACGGGTCTAACCGTCAAATTGGATGAGAGGTCTGTCAGCCCCTTTCTGCCCTTCATCTCTCCAAAGCTTCCGGAATGACCCACGATGTGGCCAAAACATGGAAAGCTCTCAAGGTGAGTCTCTTTGCGCGCAGAGGCATCGAATGAAAGCAACAGTAGTTAATTTGAACATGGATCACACCTTGCTGACTTGTGCCCTCTGCATGGGACCCGTCTGCTGCTTGCTGCCTGTACCCACAGAACCTCGCCGTTATGTTCCAACAAGTGAACAAGATCAACGCCCAGCAGGTCGGTGCACCTCGGCTCTCGGCCCAAGGGCTGCCCTGGCAGTTATGGGTGCCTCTGACAGCACATCTACCCCTTTGGACTTGAACACCATCATCACCACAGCAGAGGAACGAGGCATGCGCAACACGTGGGCAGAAACCAGCCCCGGAAGCATGCTGCTGCTGCCACACGACTCGTCAGTTGGTGCTGTGGCCGACGTCATGAACGTTATCCATGACCAGGCAGCAGGCACAATCACTTTGGAACTCGATATCGTGGACAGTCCTCACACAATTTCGGAGTTCGAGCCCCATGCTAAGCAGTCCTTGGACCAGCACGAGTCACACTACCATTTCATGACTGCTCCTGGCGTCAAAGTGGATGCTGCAAGCTTTGTCAGCACCCTCAAGGACGATGCCTTGTATGTGGCAGGTGGGTGGGTGTGTAGACAGACATGTGTATTGCCAGGCAGGCAGGCAGACTGCCCAACAGAGGGGTCAGGCAGGCTCATGCTTGCATCTTGTTACACGCATGTCAGATGTCTAGGACACATGTGGCCCTGCATAAGGAGCTGTAGGATGGGGTTTTGGCCCCACGGCCTCAAGTGAAACCCCAACTCGAGAATCGGCCATGCTGAATCCATCTGTGTGTATCATCCCTGCAGGTCTCCACATTTTTGTGAAGGGAGACGACGGCGGTGACCCACCACCACCATGCGCTAACTGCTGCCGCGTCCCGGTTGCGGAGTGCCAAGAAGGTTTCACCACCTATCAAATCACTGAGTTTCGTGCAGAACCCACCACAGCTGAAATCAACCAGCTGGTCAGCATCACCGCACAGGTTCAGGGTTGGACAGAAGAAAATGGGTATGTTGTCCTGGTGCTGTTTGGCAATGCCGTCTGGGGTATTTCAAACACAAGGTCTCCGGGCTACGGTAACAAAACCTCCAGCAAGCGCTTCATTCCTGCAGGAAAGTCCGGGAAAGGTTCCCGGCAAGCGCCCGATGTTATCGAGAGCTTTATGGATTCAAATGGTCTGGTTGAGGCACAATTGCAGGTCACTGGCCCTGGTCCCATCACGGTTACCTTGCCCTGGCTGGACACCATCTCAGGAGAGGACGAAGGCATTGTGACTGATGTGGCGCCTATTGTGATCAATGCAGCCGACACTTCCGTCCCACCCACCAACTGCACTACTCCTCCCACCGTCTCCAAACTCGTGCTTCTGCCCCACAAGGCCTACAGGCGCGTTCACGATGACATCACCCTTACTGCTATTACGCTTGGCGCTGACCATCAGCCTCTGGCGGGGGTCCAAGTCGCTTTTGCAGTGGAAGGGGACTGCGAGCCAAAGGCAAACACGGCCACAAGCACCACCAACGCCGCTGGTGAGGCATTTGTGCACATTGTGGCTCAAAAGCCCGGGGCTATCACCGTCCGCGCAGCTGCCGCCGGCGCTGCTGGTGCTGTGGTGCTGTCAGAGTCGGTCAGTGTGTTTTACTTCCACAACCACCATGATGTGGAGCACAGGGAGAGGCGCTACTGGGACGGGTGAGTCTACGAGACAACGGCAATGCAGTTCAACAACATTTTTGCCTCAGTATTCAGATTGTATGCAGTTTGCGCGCGCACTGCCCGTCCATGTTGTTGGCATGTTGCACGTGCGCGAGCCACAAGTATTTATTGCAGCACGGCTACCTGATCACGCTTTCTATTGCAGGTGGTGGCACACTTGTAGATGTTGCTGACTTACGCATATTGCCACGTTGTTGTGCAGGGATGCCGCTGCTTACGAGAAGGCTGCCACAACCGTTCTGCTGAAGCAACTGGCCCTCACACC
This sequence comes from Desmodesmus armatus, assembly GCA_007449985.2. Taxonomy (NCBI): domain Eukaryota; kingdom Viridiplantae; phylum Chlorophyta; class Chlorophyceae; order Sphaeropleales; family Scenedesmaceae; genus Desmodesmus; species Desmodesmus armatus. Next base: position 64,727 of record VIIQ02000276.1, read on the forward strand.
CACTGCTGCACACTCCTAAAACTCCCAAGGAAGGTGCATCATCATGGCATGCGGGCGACACGCCTCCGGGCAGGAGATCTTTAGCTGCTGGGGTTTGGAAAAGCAGCAAAGTTGATGATCGCCTGGTTGTGGCCCAGACGTGGTGACACATGTCCTCCTCACACCAGTGATGTCTTGTACTACAAGTACTTGTTACCGCAGTGACTGTGCATGCCTTTGTTTCTAAGAGTGTGTTGCTCAGCCTTGGCTTGGCGGCTCTTGTTACAGAGCATGTATTGAAGGGTACATTGGTGGACCCTGCTTATTGTCGTGCCATGGTGGCGAGCTCTGAATGGGGTGTTGTGCGCCTGTGCTGGAGCAGTCAGGTAACATGCATGCCTGCTGGTCTACGTGTTGTAGTGTTGTTTGTTGATGCAGTTGACATAGTAGTAGTTTGCCTACCTGTGTGAGCGCACGGTTGTGGTCCAGATGGGGCCGTGTAGCTTACTCCAAGCCAGTCTTGGGGACTGAGCTGGTTGTAGCGTCAGACCTGAGTGGGTGCTGTGCCCCTCAGGGGCTAGGCGCAGTTCAGCGTGTTGTAGTGTTGTGTGTTGACATAGTAGCGTGTTGCTTTAGTGCATGGCTGTGGCCCAGATGGGTCCCTGTCCCCCTGATCATATCAATGTGGTGTACTCAGTAGTCGTGTTTGATTGTTGATGTGGAGGCCGAGGGTGGCTTCAGGAGACATTGTAGTTTGATTGTCTAGGTTCATGTAGTCATCATGGGCAGTGCTACTTGCATGTGTTGCCTGTTGTGTGCAGCCAGAGAGGGTGGGGGGCAAAGAGTGCTGACAGAAAGTGACGCCCAGGAGGGTGGGGTGGTGTTGGTGGGGAAGTGGGAACGAGGAGGGGGCTCCGTCACGGTGACGGCTGGCTGGCTGGCGGCATACTACTGGGACAGAACAGATGCACGTGCTAGTGTGTGATGCTGCCAACGACTGCTACTCAGCCTGAGGTCGATTGAGGATGTGGGACAGTGGGGGTATGCAGCTTGTGCATGCTGGGTGGTTGGGTGTTGGGCAAACGCCGCATGGAGGGTGTGATGGCGTGTGTGGCTGTTGTAGTGACTTCAGCAGTCACTGCAATGATTGCATGAACTTCATGCCCGTATGATACGGTGTGTGGGTGTCATGAATCCTGGAGACATTGTGGGTTGAGCGTTGTGGTCGTCTTTCGTTCAAGTGTTGCGTCTTGCGATGGCGTCAGAAGGGTGGGGTCACGGGGTGCGGTCAAGACCAGGGAGGGGCCCCTGAGCCTCAGACCGGGTGGGTGGCAATTGGTGACTGACATCATCCTGTTGGGACAGATCTTGGTACAGATCTAAAGCAAATCAACCACAAAGGGCGGGTGATTTTGATGACAGAGGGTGGGGGGGCTGGCTGGTTTCATTCTGTTGGGACAAAACATATGCATATGCTTGTTTGTGATGCTGCCAGCACAGCGACACAAGTTGATTGAGGAGAAGTGCTTGCAAGAAGCGTGTGCATGTCGTTTGGTTGTTGGGGACATGCCATGTGGTGGTTGCGATGACGTGTGTGGCTGTTGTGCAGTGTGCATGCATGTGGTGTGCCACATGTAGGTAATACTACGGTACGGCCGCACCTTCAGATCTGGTGTGTGAGGTTTGATGTATGGAATGTGTAGCAGCGATGTGAAAGTAACACAATTATTCAAGTTCAACTGGCTGCCAGCATGGGACATCAAGCGTCGGAGTCACCATGTCGCCGCGATTACACGGCGGTCTGCTGCTTGGCACAGTGTGTGCTGTGCTGTGACATGAAGTGAGCTGTCGCAGTGGTGGTCTGCTGCTTGGCACAGTGTGTGCTGTGCTGTGACATGAAGGGAGCTGTCGCAGTGGTGGTCTGCTGCTTGGCACAGTGTGTGCTGTGCTGTGACATGAAGTGAGCTGTCGCAGTGGTGGTCTGCTGCTTGGCACAGTGTGTGCTGTGCTGTGACATGAAGGGAGCTGTCGCAGTGGTGGTCTGCTGCTTGGCACAGTGTGTGCTGTGCTGTGATGTGAAGGGAGCTGTCACAGTGCTGGTCTGCTGCTTGGCACAGTGTGTGCTGTGCTGTGACATGAAGTGAGCTGTCGCAGTGGTGGTTGACTGCTTGGCACAGTGTGTGCTGTGCTGTGAAGAGGGCTGTCACAGTGCTGCATCTGCAGCACATGTCGCCATACTGGTGACAAGTTGATGAATACCATGTTGTGCTGTCAGTAACAGCTTACACAGTAACACAATGATCACAAAAGAAAGACGCAAGACTCTAGAGAGACGATTCTAGCCCCACCTGCTGCACAGGCATTGACCACCTACACAACAGAATACATGACGTGTACACGCCTTTTGATTGGCTCTTAACTACACGGAGCCATGTAGCAGCGGTGTGGCGCGGTGTTCTACACGGCCCGTGTGGGCCCGCTTAGCCAGCGTGGATTACACGACGTCTTTTGTAGCGTGGACGCCCGTATATACACCGGTCCATGTAGACCGTGTATTTAGCCTTGTAAACACGGTTACCGGGTTTAGAGACGCCAGCGTGGCATTTATGTGGATGTTGTCCCCAGGCAGTGCATACAATTACAATTGCAGTAATTTGCTCAGCTTTTGCTGCTCACAAGGGAGCCAGGGCTCATGGGGGAGCAGGAAAGACACCAGGCACCTCGAGTACAGCGTCAAAAGCATGAAGAAAAACATCTGACAACTCGTCCTTGCAGCAACAAATTCGTCTACATGTACAGCAAAGTGACAAAGCAACAACTACAGTTTGCATGGTGGCGCAACCCTAAACTGACCCTAAAACATCATGCCACAAGTTCTGATGTAACTGTGCAGTTTTCTGGTGTGACGTACGAGGTAAACCATGATGTACACAGCACTTGCAGCCCCACCACTTCCACATCTCTTATCCCATGCAACATCAGCTGCAGCCCAGCTGTCACACAAGGCATGCGCATTTGAGTTGCAAACACAACGCCAGCCCCAGCCAAACATATCGACCGATGGACACGATACAAACAAACGGTGCATACCAAAACTCTTCGATCTTTGACAAATACGCAAGGGCCTTCAGGTTGGTCAGGCCTACTGCTGATGTTTCGCAGCTTTGCGTCCCCAGCTTCCTGCCTTCTGGCCCAATCTCTACCGTATTATAAACCCGTCTTTGTTATGTTCATGCGGTGACGAAGTGCAGGGCAGCATTGATTGATTCAAGCACACCCAGCTGTTCTCATCACCTTCTCCCAGACAGCCCCAGCAGCAGGCCAGCATGGACGGGCGTTTGAGGGACGTTTACGGACTCCCATGCTGCACCGATTACGAGGAGCTGCTTCAAACCTACACACCGATCTGGCAGGAGCTGGATGATTGCCAGGCTTGGTCTTGGTCAAAGTTTCTGCACACTGCAGCACAGCAGCTGGGCGTGCCCTTGACAGCAGCAGCGACAGATTACGAGCAGGAGGGATGTCTCGCGATCGAGGAACGTTCCAGCCACGCTGTGGTGGCGTCTGTGCTGCAGCAGCTGCTGGCTAGGGGGGAGCGGCATGCACCCGAGGTGGGTGGGGTGGGGTGCGTTGGTTGAAACAGCCGCAGCCTAACTAGCACAGGGGAGCAGCAGCAACGAACAAGCAGCAAGCAAACTAGCAGCAGAGAGGAGATGATAAACATGTAGCCAGGGGGGGGGGGGGCGGCATGCACCAGAGGTGGGTGGGGTGGGGTGGGTTGATACAGCAGCATCCCAAGCACACCAGCAGCAACGAATACGCAGAAAGGATGGAGCAGCAACCAAAGCAGCAGCAAGCAAACTAGCAGCAGCCATAGGTACCAGCAGGCAGGCATGCATAGATTTGTGCACCCCAGGTGGGTGCCCTACGCAGGGTGGGGAGTGTTCAAACACCAGCATCCTTGATGAGGCTGGCTGAGCTGTGCCATCCAAAGCAGTAGCAAGGAATGAGCGGCAGGGATGCAGCAGCAACCACACTAGCCGCAAGCGGCATGCACCAGAGGTGGATGGGGTGGGGTGGGGTGGATTAAAACAGCAGCAATAAATTGCAGCAAGGACCAGGCAGCACGCAACCAGCAGTAAGCAAACTAGCAGCAGCAAAATTTACGCAGCAAGGGCTGAACAGCAACCAAAGCAGCAGCAAGCAAACTAGCACCAGGGCTGCCAGTGGCTCCCACCCTGTTTGCCTGCTGCCTGTTTCGCTGGTGTGATCTGCAGCTGTGGTCAGGCTTGGGACACACGTTCACAACGCTGCTGCTATCGTGTTGAAAATTGCACTGGGTTGGCAGCGACCTCACACACCACTGTCTTGCTGCCGGCCGCCTGTGTGTCTGCCTGCCCTGCAGCTGTGGTCGGATCTGGTGAAGCATGTGCACAACGGCATACCGGGCTGCCTGCGGGCAGTGGTCTGGCCCCTGCTGCTCCGGCCCTGCAAGGCAGAACAGCAGCAGCAGCAGCAGCAGCAGCAGCAGCAGCAGCAGCAGTCATGCTGCGCAGAAGGCACCCAGTACCAAGCGTTGCTTGAGCTGCAACAACGTGAGTGAGACGTGGGGGGCTGCAACGACAGCACAGCACACGTCTGTCTTTTTTCAGCTGAGTTCAAGATGCTGAAGTCTGTCTGTTATCAGCTGGAAGGATCAGATGGGTATTTGGGGGGGGGGGGGGGGGTGTTACAAGTAGATATTTTCAGTAGATATCACTACCAACATGTGGGTTGGTGTGTGTCTTGTGTGTGATGGGAGCGGCGGTGGGTGGGTGGGTGGGTGCGTGGGGGGGGGGGGGGGGGGGTCCCAGCGCAGCAGCAGGGGTGGCAGCTGGCTGTCTTATTTGCATTGTCTCGGGTATCACCGGCACTGCTGCTGCCACCACCAGGCAACGTGAGTGAGACTTGGGGGTTGACAGCATACGGTGTTGCACTGCCTTGGGATGATGTAGGGGAGTTGGACTGGGGGGGGGGGGGCAGCAGCAGTCCTGCTGCGCAGATGACACTCAGTATCAACCGTTGCTCGAGCTGCAACAACGTGAGTGATACTTGGAAGCCAACAGCGCACATTGACAACTGCAGCAACTGCATAAAACCCACAAGCTGCCCCCCCCCCCCACACCCCACGCACACACATTGCCTGCCCCAGGGGCACCCCACAGTTTGACTTATATGTCGTTGCCAACAACCAACTTATGGTCTTTGCTGTCAAATCATAGTCTGCGATATCACTTGCCCCCCATCCCCCCCCCCCCCCCCCAACCCCGCACCCCCACCCCCAGCCCGCACCCCCAGCACCCCACACCCCACACCCGACCAAATGTTGCCTGCTGCTTCTGTTCTGCAGGGTTGTTTGCCGCCGTCAGCAGCAGCAGCGCCAGCAGCAGCAAGCAGGGCCGGCAAGGGCCGCACACAACTGCTGACACAACCACCACAGCAGCAGCAGCAGCGCCAGCAGCGGGGCCGCCGTTGCTTCAGGACCTACAAGCACTTGTGGCGGCGTCTGGAGTTGTCTTGGGTGCTGAGCAGTTGGTTGAGTGGCGTGTGGGGTGTCGCACATGGGCCAGCCAGATAGAGAAGGATGTCCACCGCACCTTCCCAGGGCACGAGTGGTGAGTGAGGGGGGGGGGAGGCAGGGGGGGGGGTAGTGGCGTGTGGGGTGTCGCACGTGGGCCAGTCAGATAGAGAAGGATGTGCACCTTCCCAGGGCACGAGTGGTGAGCTGGCGGGGGGGGGGGGGGGCAGCACAAAGATCGATTGCATCATTATGTTTGCCGAGGGGGGGGGGGGATGTCACCATATCAGGTCTTGTGTCTCTCCCTGTCGTTTTGCTGTGCAGGTTGTCGTCAGCTGCTGGCCAGGCTCGCCTCACTCGGCTGCCCGACAGCACCTTGCTTTTTCAGGCAGGCACTAACTTCTTCTAATGGCTTACTGCTGTTTGCTGGTTTGTTTCACGCTGTGTGCAGCGTGCTGTGTGCTGCCCCCCCCCCCCCCCCCCCCCTCTCGCCCTGGGCGGGTGTGCAGGTTGTCGTCAGCTGCTGGACAGGCCTGCCTCACTCGGCTGCTGATTACTGTCTGCTGCTGAACTATGCTGCTGAACTGTGGTTTGCATGTTGTGTGTGGCCTGTTTTGCGGTGTGCCCACAATGTGCTGTGTGCTGTGCTGTGCTGCGCTGTGTGCTGTGCAGGTTGTCGTCAGCGGCCGGACAGGCCTGCCTCACTCGGCTGCTGTCAACCTTCTGCCTTGCCGCACCACACCTGGGCTACTGTCAGGTGGGTGTGACGGTCACACTTATGTTGTTGTTAATAAGTCACACTTCCAATTGCTTTTTCTAGTTCATGCAGGGCATTAACTGCGTTGCCGGCACCATGCAGTACCGTACTGTTCCGTACCGTCATGTCCTGTGATGTATACGATGTCGTCATCTACCTCTTGCATCAATACATGTACTGCACTGTCATGCTATCATGCGATGTTTACGTGTTGTCAACTATCGCCTGCATGCAGGGCATGAACTATGTCGCAGGCAGCATGCTACTGCTGCTGGGGGCCGGCATCACCTGCCAGCAGCAGCAGCAGCAGCGGACCGGCGGCGGCAGCAGCATGCCCGGCCGCCGCAGCCAGCACTACAGCAGCAGCAGCAGCGGCACTGACAGCGGCGGCGGCAGCAGCAGCAGCAGCAATGCCGCACTGCAGCCGCCGACGCCCGTCACCGGCAGCAGCAGCAGCAGCGGCGGTGTGTCTGCAGCTGCCGCATCTACTGCTGCTGCTGCTGCTGCTGGCAGCCGCCGGGTCACTAGCAGGAGCAGCAGTGTGCTTGCGCCTGGCAGCAGTGGCGGCTCTGCTGCTGCTGCTGCTGCTGCTGTTATGAGCCTGTCGCAGCTGGAGGCGGTTGTGTTTGAATGCCTGATGGGTTTTGCGGAGAGGGTGCTGCCTGGCTACTACAGCCCTGCTATGGTGGCGCCGCAGGTGGGTGGGAGGTTGCATATGTCTGGGGCAATAGATGTAGCCCGGGGTGTTGCAGGGCATGGGCGGAACGAAAGGGCGGGAGAGTTTTGTCGAGGGCAACTGAAAGTTTGGGCGTAACTGTACGTTTGTTGGGGATGCCAAGGGGATTTTCAGCGCCTGATGGGTGTGATGTTTGGTTTTGCGGAGAGGGTTCTGCCTGGCTGCTACAGCCCTGCAATGGTGGCGCCACAGGTAGGTGGGAAGTTTCATATGTTGGGCGCAATGGGTGTAGCCTGCATCCACCTGGGGTGTTGCAGGGCATGGGCGGAACGAAGGGTGGGAGCGTTTGTTGAGGGCAAGTAACAGTTGTTCAGTGCCTAAGTGTGCGTTTGTTGGGGATGCCAAGGGGGATTGGAGTGACTGATGTTGTGATGTTGGGTTTTGCAGGGAGGGGTTTGCCTGGCTACTACAGCCCTGCAATGGTGGCGCCACAGTTAGGTGGAGATCTGGTCATTTGTAGTAATTGAGACAGGGTGGTAGCTTGCGCGGGGGGGGGGGGGGGGGGCACTGTGAATGATGCTGAGTCTTTGTGTATGGGTGTGGGTATGTTGAGGGGCGGAGGGGGGGTGGGGGGGGGGGACTGGGCGGCACCAAACGTGGCCGCTGCCTGTGTGGAGAGGGTTCTGCCTGGCGACTACAGCCCTGCGATGGTGGCGCCACAGGTTGGTGGGAGTGTGTTTTCCTTTGGGCAACGCATGTGTGATGGTGTCATAGCACAACTCTCCCCAACTTGCTCCCTGCCCTTGAACATAATGGCTATTGACTGTTTTTGCCAAGCAACTTTTGGTTGCTTCCATGTTTGTTGTATTTTGCAGGTCGACCAGCGTGTCTTGTCGCATCTCGCCAACGAACACCTACCCACCCTTACGACTCGTTTGACAGCTTTAGGACTCAACCCCGCCCAGCCCTGCCCTGCTTGGCTGCTGGCGGGCTTTGCGGCGAGCAACATGCCGCTGGCAACCGTCGCGAGGCTGTGGGACGTCGCATTCTTTGAACGCTCTGGAGCAGCGTTCATCAGGTGCGGTGTATTTCGAATGCAGTGTCATTCAAATGCGGTGTATCTGAAATGCCGTGCAAGCGATGTTTCCGGATTCCATTCCTGACGCAAGTGACTTGCCGTACCTATTCCCCACTCCACTGCTTGCTTGCTTCAACTCCCATGTTATATCACGGCTGCTCCCTGCTTGTGCCGCTGCTTGCGCCGCCCCAGTATGAAGTTCTTATAACATATTTGCCCTGCTTGTGCCGCTTGTGCCGCTGCTTGCAGGGCGTGTTTGGCGCTGCTGCACCTGTTTTCCGCCGCTTTCGATGCGGCACTGGACTGCTGTGATGCGGGACTGCTGCTGCAGGTGAGCCAGGAAGTGGAAGGAAAGCGGTAGATTGGCCAGGTTGCATTCCTATGCCTCACAGTTTCAAGTGTGCTTGTAGAGCCTGATCAGCGTGTGCTTCGCTTTGTTACGGATCCCAGTAAAAGGTCATCAGACAGAATCTGGCCGAAACTTTGACAGCACATAGCTCTGCGGCCCTGCAGCCCGGGCCTCTGCAAATCCGCATGCGTGCTTAATATGTAAAAATGAAAGGTACATTTTCGTGTTATCTCGATCCGTGTCTGCACCAGGAAATCTTAAATCTAGTTTGGAAGCACGCACTCATGCTGGCGATATTACACGCTTGAAATATGCATATGTTTGCCAATAACAACTTGCGACCGCGCTAGCGGTGCACCTATAAGTACAGTACTGTCGGCAGGCAGGTCATCCAGCAGTAACTTTGACAGCACATAGATCTGCAGACCTGCAGCCCGGGCCTCTGCAAATCCGCATGCGTGCTTTAAAGTTAAAAATGAAAGGTGCATTTTCGTGTTATCTCGATCCGTGTCTGCACCTGGAAATCTTAAATCTAGTTTGGAAGCACGCACTCATGCTGGCGATATTACACGCTTGAAATATGCATATGTTTGCCAATAACAACTTGCGACCGCGCTAGCGGTGCACCTATAAGTACAGTACTGTCGGCAGGCAGGTCATCCAGCAGTAACTTTGACAGCACATAGATCTGCAGACCTGCAGCCCGGGCCTCTGCAAATCCGCATGCGTGCTTTAAAGTTAAAAATGAAAGGTGCATTTTCGTGTTATCTCGATCCGTGTCTGCACCTGGAAATCCAAAATCTAGTTTGGAAGCAGGCACTCTTGTTGGCGATGTTACACGCTTGAAAGATGCATATGTTTGCCAATAACAACTTGCGATCGTGCTAGCGGTGCAGCTACAAGCACAGTACTGTCAGTAGGCAGGTCATCTAGCAGCAACTTTGATAGCACATAGCTCTGCGGACCTCCAGCCCGGGCCTCTGCAAAGCCGCATGCGTGCTTTAAAGTTAAAAATGAAAGGTAAATTTTCGCGATGTCTCAGTCCGTGAATGCCATGGGCGCACAGGGAAATACAGGGTAAGAAGACCTCACCTGCCTCTGATCGTCCGCCAGTGGACAACAAAACATTATTCAATGGTACAGTGTACATCACCCAAACGGGCGTCAGCAACAGCCCCTTGAGGGCCCGGGCCCAGGCAAGGTGCAGCAGCAGCAGCAGGCTGGCAGCCCAATGCCAACACCAATGACTACGCAATCACAATTCAAAGTCATGTGCTGTAATTTAAAGCAGGAATCCATTTTGTATGATTATATATCAGCAAGCTGCCGACAAGACTATCACAGGGAGCGTTTCAGTATGGGTCGGGGCAGCACTGAACACACCAGGGGCAAACGCCAAGTAGTCTGCAGCCAAGAACACAGGACAGCAGCAGGGCCAGGCAGAAGGCTGCACGGAAGCAGCACCACACACTCACTGGGGCTCGAGCAAGGAAAACACCCAAAATTAAAAAAATGGGGATCACTGGGATCCGTCGCCGTCCCTGGTTACCAATGCTGCGCTGTGCTGGGTTGACTGTTGGCGTATGTGTGTGATACAGCCGCATGTCATGCTGTAAACAGTGCTGTGGTGTCGCTGATTTGTGGCCAGTGCTTTTTCATGTCGTGCGGTGTGCTGTGCTGTGCTGTGCTGTGGTGAGCGCTTTGACTGCTAAAGCGCTGCATGTGGCTTTGCCGCTGACAGGCTTCTCTCTAGGTAGCACTGCTCTTTCAAAGAGGAGGTGCATGTGCTGTGCTTACGCCATCTTGTGCTGTATCTTACGCCATGTGGGCTGTGCCATGCTGTGCTGTGTGCTGTGCTGCCTGCAGGCGCTGCCTGGCCTAGCTTTTGATGGCGACAGGCTGCTGACACTGGCCAGGGATGCATACAGTGAGGTGGACCCCCCCGCACTACTGGTGAGGCGTTATCACCAAACCCTTGGTGTTCTGCTCCCAACCTTTCCTGCCCACCTCCATCTCTCTTCAGTCTCTTGCATGCCTCCCCCCTCCCCCCCCCGGCACACACACATGGGCTCACCACTGGCCAGGGACGCATACAGCAAGTTGGACCCGCCTGCATTACTGGTGAGTATCATCAGACAGCTTCCCCCCCCCCCCCCCCCCCCCCCCCACCAGGCTGCCCTCAGCCCCCCCCCCCCCCCCCTCCCCCGGGCGCCACTGTTCCCTCACCTTCTCCACATCCCTGTTCACACCAAGTCATGTTAAGATGTGCTGCGTCACCCTGCGCCCCCTCCCCCAAACCCCTGGACCGTGCGCTAACGCTGGCTCAGGATGTATACAGTGAGGTGGACCCAACCACACTACTGGTGACTGATATCTCTGCAACCCCTTGCAGGCCTTTCGCCCCCCTGGGCCCCCCCCCTCCCCGCCATCTGCCCCCCCCCCCCCCTTCCACCCCCCTGGGCTCTCCAATTTGGCTAGAGATGCATACAGTAAGGTGGATTCCCCTGCATTGCAGGTGAGTCGTTTTCCCCAAACCCTTGGTTGTTCTCCTCCCCACCTTACCAGGTCCCCTTGTTTGTCTGTAAACCCTGTGCTGCTGCTGCTGCTGCTGCTGCCCGCAGGCCCTCCAGCACTGTTTCAGGGCAGAGGTGCTAGCTGAAATAGAACAAGCAGCAGCGGCGGCCCGCAAACAGCAGCAGCAGCAGCAGGCAACACCGCCCAGGCCTGCACGACCACCAGCAGCAGCAGCAGAAGATCTTTCGGCAGCCGCTGCAAGCAGCAGCAGCAGCGGTAGTGACCCCGCAACGGCAGCTAGTGAGGCAGCAGCACCAGTGGCTCCAACAGATATGTCCGTTAGCAGCGACGCTGCTGCTGCTGCTGCTGCTGGTGGTGACAGTGGCTGTGCTGTGCCTGTGCCGGTGCAAGCAGCAGCAGCAAAAGCAGCAGCAGCAGCAGCAGCAGCAGCAGATGGTTACGATGCCAAGGCATCCGCCACCACCCCTAGGGAGGAATGGGTACCTGACTTTGATGAAGCAGCAGCAGCGACGGCAGCGGCGGCAGCGGCGGCGGCAGCAGTACAGCAGCAGCAGCAGCAGCAGCAGTCGGTTACAGCACATGAGGTAGAAGGGGAGGAGGGGGAGGAGGAAGGGGAGGAAACTGGCAGTCTGTTGGGACCCCTCCAGCAGCAGCAGCAGCAGCAGCAGCGAGGGTTTAGTGGGAGCAGGAGCAGCAACAGCAGCATGAGTTGCAGGGGTGCTGCTGCTGCTGCTGCTGCCAGCAGTGGTGGTGGCAGCAGTGTGGGGCTGAAGACACACTCTCTTGAGGTCAGCAGGAGCAGAGTGATTGCACAGGTAGGGGCTGTTGTTTTTTTGGGGGGGAGGGGGGGGGGTGAAGGGGGGGGGTGCGCGGGGGTCAGAGGGAGCGGTTCTTGAGGGAGAGGGGGGGGGGGGGACACACTCTCTTGAGGTCAGCAGGAGCAGAGCGATTGCACAGGCAGGTGTGGTTGGGGATGGGGTGGGGGGTACGTGGGGTTTGGGCTTGGGGGGGGGGGGGTCTTGAGGGAGGGATGGGAGTTGAAGACACAGTCTCTTGAGGTTAACAGGAATGGAGCTATCGCACAGGTGGGTGTGGAAATGGTGGGGGGGGGGGGGGACCCCGTGCACAGTGTTGACTCATACATTCAAAGCAGCAGTGAACACAACCCCCCCCCCCCCTCTTGCCCTGCCCCCCTCCCCCCCCCCCCCCCCCCTGCAGCCGCCCCAGGGCTTGCTGTGCCCCGCTTCCTTAGTTTACCTCCCCCCCCCCCCCCTTCTCCCTGCCCCCTCACCTCCCCCCCTCCTTCGTGGAGACACACCCAACCCTCCTTAAATCCCACACCACACACAGTATTGCGACAACGCGTCAGCTGTGCTACAACAACCAATCCACCCCCACTGAACCCATCTCCCCCCCCCCCCCTCCTGTGACCCTTCTCCCCCCCCCCCCCTCTCAGGCCATGTCTATAGCAGCAGCTCCCGGGCTTGTGGTGCTTCCCCCCCTCACAGTCAACACACCCAAGCAGCAGCAGCAGCACCAGTTGCTACAGCCAGCTACAGCAGCGGCAGCAGGGGGGGTCCCCTGCCAAGGGGACTCCAGGAGGCAGCAGCAGCAGCAGCAGCAGCAGCAGCAGCAGCAGCAGGGGGTGGGGCGGCGGCGGCTCGCCGTCTGCTGCTGCTGCTGCTGCTGCTGCTGCTGCTGGTGACGCTTCGAGTGACTATCTTGATGGTGTGGAGTCGAGTGGTTGGATGCTGCTGGGGGCGGCATCTCCACAAGGTATCACTACTGCTGCTGCTGCTGATGGTGGTGGTGGTGTGGGGAGGGCAGGAGGGGCTTGCAGGAGCCCCTCAGCAGCAGCAGCACAGGTGTGACGGAAGACAGTGTGCGTGAACAATATGGGCTGATGGGCATATCCTTGGGGGTGCAGGAGCTAGCTGCAGCCGTCGAAGCAGCAGCAGCAGCAGCAAAGGAACCACAAGAGGCAACAGGCCATGCAACAGCAGCAGCAGCAGCAAGTGACACAGACTGAACACAGTGGCAGCAATGGCGGCGGCAGCAATGGCAGCAATGGCGGCGGCAGCAATGGCAGCAATGGGCCGGGCCTTGCGAGGCAGTGTCTGGACCTGGCCCAGTCTGCTGCTGCTGCTGCTGAGGCGTTGGGCCGGGACCTGGCCCACCAGTCTGCATCAGTGGTGGCACTGCAGGGCCAGCTGGACAGAAGCATGGAGCGACTTGAGCAGCAGGTGTGTGGGTGTGAGGGGGGGGGGCAATGCAAGGGTGGGGGGGTGGCAAGGGAAGGGGCAAGGTGTGTTGGGCTTTGGTCTATGCAGCCCTCAGGCTCACGATAGGATGTCACATTGTGTGTTTGAGGTTAGTGGGCCAGGCTGCGCCCCGGGGGGGGGGGGGGTGTCTGGCCCAGCAGTCAGCAGCAATGGTGGCACTGCAGGGCCATCTGGACAGCAGCATGGAGCGACTTGAGCAGCAGGTGGGTGGAATGCAGCACACGGCATGGCTGCAGCAGCAGTACCCTCCCCCTCCCCCTCCTCGTGTGCATCTACACTCACCCCCCCCCCCCCCCACCACCACCACCACCACCACCACCACCACCACCACCACCCCTGCGTGCGCATCTCCACTTGGCCACTGCAACCTCCCACCCCACGCCACCCACCCACCCACCCACCCACCCACACGCAGACACTGAGTTCGGCCAAGCTTGTAGGAGTATGTTTGTTTACCTGATAGCAGTGCTTGCATGTGACTTGCACGTACACTTCATGCTAGCTAATCATGTATTCTCTCTGCCAACATCCCCCCACCCGCACGCACTCAAAACGACATGATGCTGAGTTGGCGAGCAAGGATGAGCTCATTGAGCGGCGGCAGCACCCCCCCCCCCACTTCTCCTTCAGCAATCAAGGCGGCAGAGGCGGCAGAGCCTGGCAATCCCACACAGCACTGGCCGGACACCTGCCAACCTGACAGACGCCCCCCCCCCCCCCTTCCCCTTTGAATCCATGTACCACAGGATGCCGAGTTGGCGAGCAGGGACGAGTTGATTGAGCGGCTGCAGCAGCGGCTGCACTTCTACGAAAGCTTCAGCAACGGCGGCTGCAGCAGCGCCAGCAGCAGCCCCAAGAAGGGCTGGCAGCAGCAGCAGCAGCAGCGGCGCTCGGCCGACTTGACACACCAGCAGCAGCAGCAGCAGCAGCAGTACAGTCCGAATGTGTTTGGTGGTGGCGGCTGCAGCTACAGTCAAGACGGGGGTGGGGGTGCGGTGGGGATGATCGTCGCGGGCAACAACAGCAGTAGGGGCAGCTTTACAGGCGGCCGACAGCAGCAGCAGCAGCAGCAGCGAGGGTTTGGTCTGCGCCGTCAGCAGCAGCAGCAGCAGCAGCAGTGGAGTGAGGAGGGGCAGCAGCCGATGTCGGGGGTTCAGCAGGGTTTTGTGGCGGCGGCGCTGGCGAGGTTTAGCAGCCCCACAAAGGGTAGAGGGGGTGGGCGGACGCAGCAGTGAGGGCTTGTTTGCTTGTTTGCATGCCATGCAGAAGCAGCCGAATACTGCTTGCAGCCATGTATGATGCATTGAGTGGATGTGTGGAAAAAGCAGTCGAAGGTTGATGGAGGTGTCAAGCTGTCTTTCCATCTCCTTGATCAGCCCACAGGGGTTTTGGGTATATCTCCGCCGTAGGGTTGTGGGTTCAAACCCTGTGTCTGTGTCAAATGCCCATGATGGAGGGTAATCGGTGTCGCTGTCATGGGGTGTTCGTTTCTTTGTGAAGGGCGTGCATTGAGTACGCCCACCTGCTGTGGCATTGACGGACAGCGTGAAAAGCCATGGTGATTGTGATCGTCATTTTTCTCATTACACTCAGCGTGGGGCATAAGGTAGCAAGGGGGGGGGGGGCTACTAGTAGTAGCAGCAGTGGTGGTGGTGTCGGTGATTGCAGGCACAGTGATTGCAGATGATTACAGGTGATGGGTGTGTCAGGTGATTGCAGGTCATCAGTGTTGATTCATGGGTGATGACCCAACAGTCATGTGCCCTGACCATGACCGACCCTCTTGTTGTGCTTGTGGTGGCTGATCTACTCTTGGCATTGTATTCATAATTTCCCTATGAGCCTTGTTTGGCTCCCGAAAGGGCGATCAGGCGAGGCCCTGATCCAGTAAAGTAGTAGTAGTATGTGTGATCTGCCCCCCCCCTCCCCCCCAGCAGCAGGAGGTGAGCAGCAGCAGCAGCAGCAGCAGCAGCAGCTCCCCCCCAGCAGCAGGAGGTGAGCAGCAGTAGGTTGTTTGAAGGCTGCAGTGCAAGTCAAGCAGGACTTGTTTGATCGCACATGTTGAGGTTTTGACCGATTAGGGCTGTGGGCCCCCAGGTGATCTGTTATTGACGGTATGAAGTTTGCAAGGTGTTGTGTTTGTGCCACCAGCCAATCAACCAAGTTGAGCAGCATGGAGTTTGAAGCTGATGCAAATTTGATCAGGGAATGTGGGGATCCACCGGTGCAAGTGTTGAATTAAAAAATGTAAATCTACTACACACCCCCTTGGTGTAGTTACGCTATAGAATCTTCTTCCATTAGCCTCGCATTCTGTGAGGACGGCACATGCATGCATGGGGGTCTAGTGGCACTCGCGCCCCACCTCACTCCCCTCACACGCCCGTGGACATACTTGGGGCCTGTAAACCCACCGAAATTCTGGCTGGAGGTTGGTGTTCGACACAGTAGCTTGGTTGGTGTAAGGTATCACCCTTGACCCACCGGGAGAAGTGTTGCATCGCATGTGACACTATGGTAGCACCACCAATGGGTGTGTGTAAGGCAATGAGCCTTGCGTAAACGTGCATCCGCATGTGTGTTTATAACTGTCTCTGTTTGCTTTTCCAGCCACAGCCCTACGCTTTTGTAGGTTGTGTCACGGCGACATCTTGGGCCAACATTTGCAAGCAGACAACCACACACTGCTCCTTCCCGATATGGGGTGTGGCACACCTCTAAGCTTCACTGTACTACTGTGGGCTGCAGTGCAGCCCACACACTTTTTTAGCTTCAGCTGCACATGCATCACTGGTCCAGGCTGTCAGCTGCAGACATCCCATTCCATCAGTTTTTTACATCCATTGGTTTGAAGCTCAAGAGCTCCTGCCAGCCGTTCGCTGATACCACGGAGGGAAGACGGAAAGCACTGCACGTAAGCAACCACGTGCACGTACCCTGACATCAAACCAACTAGGCCAAGGCAACCAGCTGATGCCAGAACAAGCAGCTGATGCCTTTCACTCCTGCAAACCTGCTGTCCTTGACGAACAGTGCGAACGCGGTAAACGACGTCGTGACGGGGCCATGTTGTCATCCGTTGCTGCACTGGCCGCGCAGGAGATTTCCAACTTGATGCCAAACTGTCTAAAAGAACTAGACCTACAAACATCCATTTATTCACGATACTACCAAACACACACGACAGACAACACGCCACATCAAATACTGCACGCCAAGAGCTATCGAGCTCGTGCCAGCCATTCGTTGATGTCATACAGATGCACATCACACCCAGAACGACAGACGCGGAGAGCGTGGGGTGAACGTTCACCCATACCAAACCAAAACCAGGCCCACAACCCAGAGTGTGCTGAGCCCAGTAGCAACGTTGCCAACATTACTGTTGTCTTTCGTCACTACACTGAACTACATTGCAGTACGCTCCCAGGAAATATCACTGGGTCCCCAACGGTCCAATGGTCCCCACCTTCAAGAGCAGTACACTCGACTGGACCCAGGGCACACTTTCGGGGGGGCACTAGTACTACTGAAGTACCAACAAAGATCACTGCATTGTCATGCGGTCCAGAGTGAGGGGGCGGCAGCAGTAGGCAAGTACCCCACTGGCAGGCCATGTCACTCTGAGTACCTGAGTCATTCAGACAGCAGTACCACATCTTCTAGGTTTGCGGTTTAGGGGATCCCTAAACCCTAACCCTAAGCAGTACCACATTTTCTTCCAAGCGTTGCAGGGTTGATGTGCCTGCCCAAAGTCTGGACCCTGAAAACACAAGCCATGCACTGATCACCACTGGTCACTGGTCAAGATCACACACAGCCTCGCCCTGCGGGGGGCCACCCAACAAAAGCATGCACGGTCCCCAACCACCCAACCACAGGAGAAGTCACTTCTGTCACAGTGGGTGACTAACACCTTTTCATCTGCTTTTCAAAGTCACAGGATTGATGTGCTCACTGAAATTGAACCCGCTCCAATGAAAACAAAAGTCATGCATTGATCACCAAAGTCACGATCACAATACCATCAAGATCACCACTGGTCATTAAAAAGCCTGAACCCTGGAACACCCTTAACCCTGCACACATCACTGGTTTATCTGTGTGACCTCGATCAAGATCATCAGAATAATCAAGATCAAGATCACCGATTCCTGTTGGTGTCCAACAGTTCTACTTGGTGCCAGGCTGCTTTTCTGACATGCCGGCTGCTGCCGTGATCATGCCCACAACCCAAACACATATAGCTGCCGTAAAATACCATTCAAAAAAAACCCTGGACCCTTCTTTTGGAATCGATCAAAACCACGTATCCCCACTGCAACTCATATGTTGATGAGCCAAGAGTGAATTCAGTCCACTCCATGTCAGCCGCCCAAACCAAACAACAACTCTTGTCCGTCACTGTCGGGCCGGGCATGCAGCAACCTACAGCCCCGAAACCAAACCCTTCTCCTATCAAAGCCTTACCATCAATCACCAACAACCACCGAATAAATCAATCGCCACTGCCCACTGAAAGTCGTGCATTGAAGCCTGGATGGTGCACTTTGAAACACAAGTCAACCCCGCGACCCAGTCACTGATTGCGGTGCTGATGCGCCCAGTATTTTGCACTACCACCACCACTGTCAACACCATGGTACAATGTAGATCAACACTCGACCCCACGACCCAGTCACTGAATCAGTCACCATCAACATACCACACCACCACTAATGCGGACAAGCAACTGCCTAGGGCGGTCACCGCCTAGTAGGACAGCATACCCTGTGTAGACACAGGCTCATGGCTGTTCGACAGCCCTAACCAATGCACCATCCGTTGGAATAAGACAACATGCCGCCAGCCTCCCAACTGCCCTCCCTGTCTCCCCTTCCCTACTGCACATGCTGCTTGCCCCTCCTGAGCTACTGCTGCTGCTGCAGTCTCTTGCGCTGTAGCAGCTGGCGGCAAGGGCGCTGTCCTTGACGGCCAGCATCTACACAGCTGCAGAGGGTTAAGGCTTTGGCCTGAATCCAAACCTCTCCACTGCCAAAAACCTCATCCTCGCACTGCTGCAAAGCTGCTCTTGGCGCCAGCGTTGACCGTGGCACCCTACACCGCTGGAGGGTGCTGCTCTTGCTGCCGGCGTCCAAGATTCATCCTGAACCACTGGTGATTCAATCTAAACCGCTGCAGGGCAGAACTGCTCTGCGGGGTTCTTGGCGCCAGCGTTGAACCCTACAGCGCTGGAGGGCAGAACTGCTCTGCAGGCTTCTTGGGGTTTGCATAGCCTGGGTTGCCGATGCACCATGGCACCATCATCTCATTGTCCTCGTGCTCAACAAGGTGACTGGGGGGGGGGGGGGGCAGCAGCAGCAGCAGCAGCAGCAGCAGCAGCAGCAGCAGCAGCAGCAGCAGCAGCAGCAGGGGAATGAGTATGTGCGGTTGAGGGTTCAAAGAGAGCCTTTTAACAACCATGCCAACTGGATATGCCAAACCACCATGGCACCATCATCTCATGGTCCTCGTGCTCCACAAGGTGACTGGTGGTGGTGGTGTGTGTGTGTGTGTGTGTGGGGGGGGGGGAGCAGCATGAGTGTACTGCACTCTCTGGTATAGCCCTCAATCATCTTCATCCTTTCACCAGTCAGACGGGTGAGGAGATGAAGATGATTGAGGGCTATACCAGAGAGTGCAGTTTCACGCACACGTAGTACGTGTGCGTTAGCGTAGGGCATGCCGCATGCTTAGTTAACTCAGTGTAGCATGCAGGCAAGGAGCCGGTATCCACGTGACTGGGGGGGCGGGGGGACGGGGGACGGGGGACGGGGGGGGGGGGGGGGGGGGCTACACCATGCGCACATAACAGCCATAATACGACTTACCAGTGCCACACGAACAGGCCAGCTCCTGGTCCCGACCTAAACCTGATGCGTGTGCGGGTGTTGGGCAAAAACTGCGCAGTGTCACGGAAAGCCCTGCAGGCGCCAACGCCAGCTGCGCAGTCGAGGTTCTGCAGCCGATCCAACGCAGGGTTTGAAACGGGGACTGATGGGTCTGCCTCGCTGAATCCGAGCTCGGAGTTGGGGACGATGGCAAAACGACCGACGATCTGTATGCCACAGCGGAAGCAGCATGTAAACAAACAAGGATTCGGAACGTTCGGAGATAAACATTGTGTTCTATCAATGCACGGATCATCACAGGCAGCGACGAAAAGTGGACGCTCTCGTGATTGGGAAAATTGCACACTGCACACCAATATCAGCAAACTGCAGCATGCATGCGACTGCTTGGTTCAAATGCACTGCTGCAACACTGTTGCAAGCATGTGCTGATGGTACTCTTGCGCTGCCGGACGCTTTGTCATGGGTTTAGGGGAGTCCCTGAACCCTGAGCTGCTGCTTCCACTAAAAAGCACACGGGAGGACTCCACTATCAGCAGTGGTGGCAGTGGGCCTTCTTCACCATACCTGGTAGACAACCTCGTGCAGATGGATTGGATGAGCTGCAGCAGCAGATGTGCGGGGCAGGGATGCAAACAGCAGTGGGTTTAGTGACTCTCCAGTAGCAGCAATACAAGTTGGACCAAAGCCTTCATTTGCGTCACGCAAGTTATGCTCATATGCCCACCCCCACCTCTGATCTCACCCCGTCTCGAAATGGAAGCCGTAAAGGGCAAGGCATCGGGACACAATCCAATCGAGTCGCTGGCTTTGAATGGCGCCGTCGATGATACTATTGAACAATAGGGACTCTCACCATCGGGCGTCAGGTTGATGATGTCCCATTCCTCTGTTGTGTCTGTGGGTGTCACGGTGCGGATCGGGTCCATCCAGGGTTGTGGCCTGACAACGCCGCTGCCACCAGGATTCACAACCGGATCGACTGTTCCGAGGAGCACCGCCTTCACGTAGTTTGCTGCAGAAAGCAGGAAAACATACAAAATATCCTATATATTAAAATAATAAGGTGACCCCCTGGTGGGGACGCGCCAGGCAGGTGCAGGCCACAGGCACCCTGCAGTTGTAGATGGGTAAGTTAGAAAAGGCGTTTGCAGAGGCCTGGGGCCAGTTGGGCGCCCCTGGTGGGAGAACAGGCAGCAGCAGACCCTTTCAGGGGCTTTTTCTCGCAAACGGCGCAATAAAACCCCTGTCCTCCCCCCTTAAACGGTTTATTTGGGAAAATCTACAAGCTCAGCGAGCGTCGGCGGCATCAGAGGGCGCCTGTGGATGTAAACAAAAGTGAGAAGGTGCATGTGTGAGGGTCAGCAAACGACAAAACGTGATGAAGGACGTATAGTTATTGGTGTACGATGCATGATAGGCTTAAAGCTGACGGCGTATGTGGTCTTACGGCAACGCAGCAACAACCATCTGTTGAGGCATTTGAAGAGGCCACGAGCAGGGAGGCCCTGAAAACGCCGTTCAGCACGCAGGTTGTGACTAAGTTCAGTTGGTGTGTAGTGCAGCAGGGAAGGGACACAGTGCTGCTGCTCTGTGAGGGGACCTTGAGGCGTACAGTAGTGAGGGAGTGTGGAGAGGGAGTCTGGGTTGGTAGCAAGGAGGAACCTGTGGTAGTGTGGGTTGTTGGCAGAGACGTGCATGGGAGTGAGAGTGGCAGGTGGGAGCAGGGGGGCGGGATTGGACGGTGACAAGGGGCGTGCTGGGAAGGGTGGGTGACAGGACGGGGGGGGGGGGGGGGGGGGGCTAAAGGAGCAGCCAACACATGAAGAGGCGGATGTTGACAACAGGGTTGGTCAGACGGGCTTGATTGCAGACACACCATCTGACCTTGGGGCCGTGGCATCATGCCACGGGTGTCACGCTAGTAGTAATTAAGGATTAAAGTTTGAAGACAGGGATGTGGGTCGTTTGACGATGCGTGGTTGCCATTACGAAGGACAACCGGATGGACTGTTCCGAGGAGCACCACCCTCACGTACTTTGCTGCAGAACAGTGAAACACACGAATGAAAACGTAAGAAGTAGGCGCTCCAGAAAGGGAACCATCAAGGGTTAGAGAATTGTGATGGCTTGCAAAACCGCTCCCAGCGCGATCGGATCCAGGTACACTCACCATCGGCAGCATTGTTTTCCTCGACTAGAGCCATTTGGGGAACATCCCTTGTGCTGGGCGGCAGTTCGACCGGAGCCTCGGCGGCCAGCGCTGCATTCAGGAGGGTTTGGCGCGCCAAGCCGTCTGGAAGGTTGAACGCGCTGGGTGGCCTTGAAGCACCCACGGCACCAAAACTGAAACGCATCAGCTGCGGAGAATAACATGCACCAGGACGGAAGGGAGTGAGGGAGTGTGTGAGTGAGTGAGGAAGTGAGCTCGAGCATGCAGCTGCCTCAAGGGTTCAGCATTCAACTGCAAAACCCCGTGCACGACGCTGCAACAGTACAATAGTGCAGTATCTGGTTGTCAACCTCGCACCTGAGAAGTGAACCCGTTGGTTTCGCCGTAGTTTGTGCCATCATAGGGTTCCTCAGGGCCGGTGTTGATCATGTAGACAGCATCAGCGGTGGTCATGGCTGTTGACAAAACAGCACAGCACGGCACACAATGGAGACCGCACAGACAGACACACAATTCAGCAAATACAGAGAGCAGGGCCAGGGGTCAACAGCTGTACCCCAGGTTCGATGGGTCAGGTCCCACCAACTGCTCTGTACATCAAGGACAAAGACGCAGCTAGTCCTACTCGATCTGCCACTGCCCCCTCTTTCTGGGGCAGCCTGTCTGGCAAGTTTACGATGTATTACACCTGTCTGCTTGGCATGTTGACGAAGCCTTATGGGGGAGTATGTCACATGGCATTTCCACCAAACAACAATGGCATTGTCCACCAGGGTCGAGCCCTTGGCTTATGCTTGAACAACACAAAGAGGTTGTACAATGGACTGTCCCAGCTACTAAACCCTTACCTGACAAGTCGATGATGACGTCATAACGCTCTGCCTGTCCAAACACCAGCTCTGTCAAGGGACCCTGCGGTACAGACAGCATGTTCAATTAAGCAAATAATCACCTGTAGCTAGCAGCTAAAATTGAAATTTTCTTGTGAAGTGTCTAGCTCGTTCCAGCTGCAAATGCTATCCAAGGTTTACTTGATGGTGCTGTTTTGGCACCCGGGTGATGTGTTGCAACTTGCTGCCACACCAGTAGCTCGTACCTGGATCTTTGGGAGCCTCATTTACAAGGACGTAGAACGGCACCTCAGGTGATTCTCAGATCTGACTTTTCCACCACACAGACAAACTGAACCCTGGGTCACAAACTCCCCTTTACCACCCCTCAGATAGCTCCGCTGATGCTCAGATCCCACTTTCCCACCACACAGATTAACTGTAACCTGGTCGCCCCCACACCCCACAGATAGCTTTTACCTGGATCTTGGGGAAGAAGCCGGCCTCGTTTCCAATGACGTAGAACGGCACCAGAGAGTTGCCGGCAGCCCCTATTGCTGCATTGGCATTGCCCAGATCTCCGACGGTGGAAGGGGTCCTGCAGAGCAGCACAACAAAACATCCAGCATCTTGACGCAGCAGCAGTACCATCTCCCCCAACAAACTCTTTATTTTCCTAGGGTTTCAAAATAAACAGTTCGCAAGAGGACTGCTGGGCACATGAGGTGTACGCGCCCATGGGTTGGATCACAGAATCCAAAGTTTAGGCCAAGAGCAGCGGCTTCTCACTCCAAGAACTGGAGTCTCTGCACGCAAATAACTTTTGTATTTTTTTACTTCGACTTATTGTATCCTTATGTTTTTTTTACTGAGAACGCGGTATCTCAGATACTTACTTCAAGAACTGGAGCCTCAGCACGCGGGCGTTGCAGCCATTCAGTAGACGCAGGCGGTAAGTGTTGGGGGCAAGGTCCTGTGCAGGCAAAGACACAGCATCAGACACAACCACGGTGATTGTTGGGATCAAGGCCTGTGCACCGCAAACACAACCTTGCATGGCATGCTGATGTGTTCATCAAGATCACGGTCCAAGAGGAACGTAATCCAGCTGCTACGTCGCAAACTCTGCAGTGGCTAAACAAACGACCCCACACAGCCTTCAACCCAACCATCGCGTCTCACCTTTTTGGGCCAAGTCTTGCCGTTTACTGTCATCATCATAGGGTTGGGGAACGCTGTGTTGAAAAGGAACTCGGGAATCCAGACCGGGGGCTGGTTGCCATTGGGATAGGCAACATTGCCGTCGACCCAGGCCTACAATCACGTACAGCACAGCACAGCACAGCACGCACAGCATGGTGAGGTACGGGCCAGTGCAGTGCAGTCCACAGTGGCCTGGCGGAGCGTAGAGAAACAGATTGGAGGCTGGTTTCCATTGGGATAGGCAACATTGTCAGCAACCCAGGCCTGCGGTCACAACACACAGATCAGCAGTGTGCTGTTAAGTGCACTTGAAGCTCAGCTTTTGGGAGGTTGGTTCTATTATATTGAATATTTTTTATTGAATTAAATTATTGATATTAATTAAATTATTGATATTATTTGTTTATTATTCCCCATCGCCTATATATGGGGTAGGCAATGGTGTTGGCAACCCAGGCCTGCAAGCGCGTGATAACAGCACATCACAGGTATTACAGGAGTTCACACTACACTCAGGTTCAGTCAGATGGCGAGCAGGGGCATGTTGCTCTGTCAAACCCTGTCTTGAAGCGCCAAAGGACACCCCAGCAAATGTCAGCTGGCACCACCAGGAGGGGGGCAGGAAAGACCTGGAAGCTCAGGGCCTGTGTCGACACTTTTACCCCGACCTCCAAAACCCCAAAAAATACGACCTTGTACAACCCCAACCCCCACTTTCAAAACCTCTAAACCCAGCAACCCCGTACCTGAGGGTACCACAGCTGGCTGTTGCTCTCAAAGACCCTGTCTTGAATGGCCAAAGGAATCTCCAAAATGTCCACAGCGTTGTTGGCACCACCGGGTGGGGGGTAGGGTAGACCCGGCAGTTCAGGTCCTGTGTCAACTCCATTTATGTCAAGGGTGGGGAAGAACTTGCGCACAAAGTAGAAGCCCGCGAGACCAGCTGCAGTACAGCACAATGTGGTACAGGACAGCACAGTGCAGTACAGCACAGATTACGCACACGTCACAGCACAAACTTCCATCACAACATGCAACCAAGCCTGCTCATGGCATGTGTGACAAATTCTACAATTGTTGGTTGCTGACATTGAAACACTGTGCTGCTGCTTACCGTACACGTTCAGCCTTGTCAGTCCCAGTCTGCAAAACACATGCAGCAGCAGCAGCAGCAGCAGCAGCAGCAGCAGCAGCAGCAGCAGCAGCAGCAGTCGCCAACTAGTGATACAGAGCGACCGTGTGAGGGAATGGATCAGTCACTGCATGATGCAGGCAGGTCCAGCCACTTGACACCTCCGGCAATAGGGGTGTTAGGAATGTTTGACTGGTCAAAACCCTGAAACATGTTGCAGCACTCAACCCACATGATCCCTTGTTGTGCTCAACAAGTGCTGTATGTTCTCTTGTCAACAGTCTGGGTGCACACGCTCTGCACATGCACTGCACTGCACCGTCCTGCCCTGACCTGTCCCGCACGCTATAAGACCATGCAGTAGTGGCACTGTACTAGGCTCAAGTGAAGCATTCAACTACAAAACATTGGATGATCCAAACTCAGATCCTAAACTCCCAAACCCCACTCACGTGTGGTCGTGGTACCAGGATGTTGATGGCGGCTGTGTGTTGGGGTATATGTAGCTGGGTGCACACGGGATACAGTAGGCCTGTCCCAGACTCTGCTGTATAGTAACGCCATTCTAGTGGCACTGCACGTCTGGTCTAGCAATCTGATGGACAATGTAGGAATGGTACTGCACTACGCTTTACCAAAAGCGCAGATGTTCAGTCCCCAGCTCAACACCCCAAAAACCCCACTTACGCGTGGTCGTGGTACCAGGATGTTGATGGTCTCTGTGTGTTGGGGTAGATGTAGCTGGGTGCGCCTGTGGTCCAGGGCTGGCAAGTTGTTTTGTTGTACTCATCCCCAAACGTCGTGTACCATGTACCAACCTGTCAACACAGCATCACAAAAAGTAGAGTCAAAAGGGGGGGGGGACAAAAAATGGGTTGAGAAACCAACCTGTCAACACAGCACCACACAGGTACGGTTTGAAAGACAGAGCGAGTGCTTTAGAGGCTTATTACACTGAGCCCGGTATACCGGCCGGTATACCGGTCTGGGGGGTGTGTCATATTACACTGGGGGTGACAGACCCAACAAACAGCTGGTATATGTCACGTTAATGGGTGATTGTTATGACTGTATAACATCAATGCATGAATTGCTTGTTTACGCAGCCCAAGCAGCAAGTTGGGGCGTACTGCTGCTTTGATCAACACTGGAGTGCTGCAGGTGCTCCAGCCCACCGTAGGGCCACGAACAGTGTAGCAATACATCAAGTGGTATAATAGTAACTGTCAGGTATCATGCAGGTTATCACCCAAAACCATACCAGATCCCCAGGGATTACCTGCAGGTTTCAGCCAGGTTACCACTCGTTTACCTGCAGGTAAAGCACTTTACCTCAGGTTTGGACATTCAAACCCACGGAGCAAGGCAGGTAAACTGCAGTTAACCTGGGGGGCTTTACCTGCCTGTTCAGCTGGTTTTCCCCCAGGTAAATCACTGAATGGTTGGTAGGGGCCAGTCAGCCCTGCAGACAGGATGCTCACAGCAAGTGTTATGGAGCATACACATAGGGCGTGAAGTAGAGCACACACCTGCCCCCCCGGGGGGGCCGGGGGGGGAAGGGGGGGGGGGTAACGGGACAGGGGTGGGTAGAGAAGGGGGGTACTGGCTGGGGGGCTTCAGAGGAGGGGGTGCCCGGGTTGAAAGGGAGGGCTGAGAGGAGGGCCGCCAGGGGGGGGGGGGGGGGGGAAGAGGGGGGGAGGGGGGGGGGGGGGGGGGGTAGAACGCCGGGGGGGGGGGGACCTGACCCAGGGGGAGGGGGGCTGCTGACAGCAGCACTGCAGCAGCATCGCAGCAGCTCCTGCATGTGAGTGGCAGCATACATTCTGCTGGCCCCAACATGCGCATGGCGCGCCGGGCAGCACGTCAGGCCGGGGAGCCCTCAAGATAGGATGCGCACGGGGAGTGTTGTAGACTCTATGGCATACACTCAATGTACAATAGTACTGCCCCTACACCACCATGACAGCTGTGTGAAGCAGCTGCCACCCTGATACCCCGGAGGGGGGGGGGGGGGCTCAGAGCAGGGGTGGAGACTAGCTGCCACCCCAGCACCAGGGGGGTGGGGGTTGGAAGGGGGAGCCCAGACCGTGAAGAACCCGGTCATTGAGAGCAGGGGGGGGGGGGGGCTAAGAGGAGGGGTGGACAAAAGCTGTCACCCTCTGCCTCTGCCTGCCTACCCTCCACTCTTCGTTCGCATTCTCTCAGAGTTCTCATTCTCTCAGAGGGGCCTGAAACACCCCCCCCCCCAGCCAGCCCCCCCCCCCCCCCCACCCCACCCCCTGGGGGGGGACCGCCTGAACGAGAAGAGGGGGGGAAGGGGGGGGGGGGGAGGGGGGGCAGAGGATCCTTCAGCTTCAGAGAAGGGGGGTCTGGCCGCAGGGGGAGGGCTCAGAGGAGGGGTGTGGCGTGGGTCCACAAGGGGGTTCCTGGTGGTGGTGGTGGTGGTGGTGGTGGTGAGGGGAGGGGGGGGGGGGGACTCTACCCACGAAACCAAGACACATGATGCAACGGATTCAACAAAACGCTACCCTGGGCTATCCTGGGCTAAGGTGTCATGATGCAGACCCACAGTGGGTCGTCATCTGGGTCACATGCCCAGCTGTTGTGGCAGTTTGAACGTGCTTTGTGCTGAAGACTCTGTTTCTCCGCCCTGAATCTGCATCTACGCCTTCTCAAATCAGCCCAGGCTGCTCAGTCTTTGTCTTCGTTCCTTTCCAACTGCACCCGAGCTGATCACGACATCACCCCTGCCGAGTATCTAGCCTATGGCTACGTGCTTCTGATGCAGACAGTTACCTAAATATCAGCAATACGATCTTTTCAACAGATCCAGCAAAGCATGGAGCTTATGCAGCAGCAACAGCCAGGGCCCTCTGCCCCTGTGCCTGTGGAACAAGTTCTCGCTACGATACGTGCAGCTATGTCGCACATAAAGGAAGAGCGGGATCCAGCAGAGCAGATGCTGCGCACGTGGGAGAATGACGCAGCACCGGGTTTCCTACACAGCCTCATGCTGATCGTGCAACAGCAGCAGGCAATAGACGAGGTGGGTAGCTGGGGCCGAACCCTGATGCGAGACCGATTAATAACGTTGCTGTTGTTGCAGTAACCTGTAGGTGCAGCTGGCCGCAGCAGCACGCCAGTTGAGTCTGCTGTTGAGGGTTGTTAGTGATCCAGAAGCAGTACATTTCTGTTTGCTGCCTTGGATGCATCTACGACACGCATGTTGAACAGTACACCAGCAAACAGTTATACAGAAAGCAGCAGCAGACAAACCCCTTGCAGTCAGGGGTTGCTGGCACAGTATGTTCTGGAATTGTTCCATTCCGAAGTTTGGGTGGGTGGGTGGGTGGGGGGGGGGGGGGGGGGGTGTCACACTTCCAGATGAAGAGTACATTTATTTTCGCTCCCTTGGATTGGAGATGGATACATCGCAGCGTGCATGGTAATCTCAACAGCAGCAGCAGTCAGGGGTTTGCTGGCACAGCATGTTGTATAAAGTGTTTCATGGGGAGCGAAAGGAGGGCGGGGGGGGGGGGGGGGGGGGTGACAACACCCCATGTGGGTAGTACTTTTCTGTTTGCTCCTTCGATTGGTATGGATGCATCTACAGCACACATGGTGAGCGATACAGCAGCAGAGGGGAACAGAGGTGGCAGCAGGTAGTTGCAATGGGGGTTGGCAGACACCATGTGGTTGAAATGTTTCATGGGAAGGGGGAGGGGTGGGGTGGGGTGGGG
>VIIQ02000277.1:0-24711 GCA_007449985.2 Desmodesmus armatus
GCAGCAGCATGCGGTGCAGTGTGGCAGCAGTGCTGGTGCAGCGGCCTGCTGCAGCAGCTGCTGCAGCATGCCATGCTGCCACTGATGATGCTTGCCAGCCATCCTGCAGGGCCCCTGCAGCCTGATGAGCAACCTGCAGCAGCAGCAGCATACAGCAGCAGCAGCAGCCAGCAGCTCAGCTGGCCATCACCTCAGCTGGCTTTCCTGCAGCCCACTTGCACAGTCAGGTTCTAGCAGCTCTGGAGCTGATGATGCTGCGTGCTGCGGCTGCAGCAGCTGCTGCGGCCATGTGCCCTGATGATGCTTGGCCATCTGCAGGGCCCCTGCATGATGACAACCCTGCAGCAGCAGCAACAGCAGCAGCAGCAGCCAGCAGCTCCGCCCTCACCCAGCTGCTTTGACCCAACCAGTTCTAGCAGCTCGGATGATGATGCTGGTGATGATGATTATGTGCCTGCCTGTAGGCGCGGCAGTGCTGCTGGTCGCTGCCGCAGGCAGGCGTCTGGCTCACGCAAGCCAGCAGCCAGTGCTGCAGCCCCCCTGCAGCGTCGTCCAAGGCAGCTGGCTGCTCCCGCGCGTTTAGCTGCACCACGCGGCAGTGCAGTGGCAGCAGCAGCGGCCTCATCTGATGATGATGCTTGGCCCTCTGCAGGCAGTGACCCTCAGGGTCCTCCTGCTGCTGCTGCTGCTGCTGCTGCTGGCACGTCGTCACCTAGCTGGTGCAGCTCAAGCAGCGGCAGCGACTTGGACGATGACGACTACATGCCTGGCTGCCGGCGCGGCGGTGCTGCTGGATGCTGCCGCAGGCGGCAGGCGGCTGGCTCACGCAAGCCAGCCACCAGTACTGCAGCCCCTGGGCAGCGTCGGCCTGGGCAGCTGCCTGCTCGTGTGCTGCCACAGCCAGCGGCAGCGGCCTCTTCTGATGATGGATCAGACAGTGCTGATTCTGAGGAAGAGGATTGTCCGCCGCTCAAGGCTGCGCGCATGTGGCGCAAGGAGCACGGTGAGGCTGAGCCTGGGCGCGCCAAGCGCAGGGCAGCGCGCAAGAAGAAGCGGTTCCTGCAGGCGAAGCAGGCAGCAGAGGATGCAGCTGCTGCAGCAACACTGGAAGGCACGGCTGCCAGAAACCAACGGCATGCCAACCGGGAGCAGCAGCAGGAGCAGGAGAAGAAGCAGCAACCACCAACGGGCAGCCGCCAGAGGCGTGTTGGCGCACGGCAGCAGCTGTGTGGTCGCCAACAGGGCTCGGCAGCTGCTAAGGATGCACCCAGAGGTGCCACTGGCAATGCATCAGCATCAACAGCGGCCGCAACATTGCTACAGCTGGCAGTGGCACCCCCATGGCCAGTTGCACTGCTGCTGCTGGCAGCCGTAGCAGCAGCAGCTGTGGATGCCGCAGCAGTGTTGGAGGCCACAGGAGTCTCGATCCCAATTGCTGCGCTTGTAGCCGCACCAGCAGCAGCAGCAGAGCCAGCAGCAGTGGAGCCAGACCCTGCTAGACATGGGCATGCACAGCAGCAGGGTGCCGCCAGGGGTGCTGGCTGGACCCATGCTGCCGCCAGGGTCCACCCCTGCTGGAGTCGCGGGAGAGTGTGTTGTTGCGGGTACTGGGAACGGGCTGGGGTATGCGGGCTGTGTGTGTGTGTGTGTGTGTGTGTGTGTGTGTGTGGTGTGTGTGTGTGTGTGTGTGTGTGGTGTGTGTGTGTGTGTGCGTGCGTGCGTGCGTGCGTGCGTGCGTGCGTGCGTGCGTGCGTGCGTGCGTGCGTGCGTGCGTGCGTGCGTGCGTGCGTCGACAGAGGGAGTACTTGGATACAAGCAAGCTCACTAAGGCTGCCCTACTAGATAGGCAAGCAACAGTGACGTAATCCCTGTGTGTGTGGGTTGGGGGGGGGGAGAATGCCATAAGCGTCATCAGATTGACGTTCAGCATGATCATGAGTGCTGTCCTTGGGGCACTTTTGATTGGCAGGTAGGGGACGGGACAGGCGAGTGTGTGTAGGAAGGGGGCCATGCATGAGAGCACGAGACCGCGCAGCCTTGTTTCTCAGCTTTTATGCTGCATGTATTGTCTGCTTCCGGCAAGGCTAGAGCAGGCCCTTTGTCTGCATGCTGCCAGTCTGTTTGTACGCTGCAAGGTGTAGCTGCAGTGATGCAGGTGTGTGCGCTTGTAGGCAGGGTGGTTGCGCATTGCAGCGTCACAATCTCACTGTTTTACAGCAATGTGTTCATCCATAAGTTTGCTGAACCCCCTGCTTTGTACGATATGTCCTGGCAGCTTCCAGTTCCGAATGTTACTGGCAGTGATCTGCCTCCACACCTTGGAGCGTACAACATGTAGATTACATTCCACACCACGCGTTGTACTAAAAAGAAATGGCAATTTTGGCCGGGTTTGAGGTTGCTGCACTGATCTAATCTACGTTCCCTAATTCCTGCAATTCTGCCCTCAGGCAGGGGGGGTGCCATAGTGAAAGTGGGAGCAAACTTGCTGCAAAGGTGCACAACTGGTGCAGATGCCCGAGTTGTGGAGTCAGCGTTGGGGCCTGTCGGACGCAGGGATGAACGTATAACAAAACAAATGTTGATGCTGCGTGGCTAGACAGGCCGTTTGAGGCGTGGTGGAGGTCAGGCGGATGGTATAGGCGGTAAGCCGATTGACATGCTACTGTGTCTCCCAAACTCGGTGCTGGGCGCCCTTTCCTCACACCAAACAACAAAAGAACACGTCTGTTCAAGGCAACAGTCCATATCTGGCCGTCTGCGCTGTGCCCGCCAAAACGATTCGATGACAGTGCTTTTTCCCGGTGCAGCTGTCAGGAGACCAGCTTCGCTGAATATAGACGGTTTCAGTTTGATGAATATATACTTCGATGGTCTCGTGGTAAGGCACACGCGGCTGAGATGTCAGAGTGCTACTGCTGACTACTGCTGGGGCAGTATGCTGAGGTGTAGCTGACACTGCAGGCATGCACTGTGGAAGGTTCCATGCGGAGATGTGTGTCAGCACGTGACACTAGGGCAGGAGTCAGCAGCAGCAGCTCGAGCTGCTCTGCAGCATCATCAACATCGTCATGAGCAGGCTGAACACTGCTTCGCCCAAGCAGCTCGAAGCACCAGAGCAGGCATGCCTCCACTCGAATGCAGTGGCAGGGGCCTGCCAGTGGTCAGAGCCTGATGAGCAATGGATAGCTCAAAGCAGCAGGTGAGTGGCACAATGTTTGTATGGGGGAGCACTCCTAGAAAGGGTGGTCATACTGCTTGGCAAAGGGCACCCTGGCCCAAGCAGCTATCATGTCAAGCAGTGCAGTGCAGCATTCGCCAGCGTATATCATGCTCCGCTCGTGTCCATGTTTGGTATCTTGTGGCCAGTATGCTTGCCGCCACTGAGCAAAACAACCCTTGGCCAACTAGCAGGCCAAAGGCGTGTGGTTCAGCATATTTGTGATGTAGACCGTACAGCTGCATGTAAGCTACCCAATGATGCTGTCAGGACAGCCCTCATAGTTCTTGACTGTACATCATGGTGCTGCTGCCATCCTGCCGCAGGAGTGGTGAAGGACAAGAGCAAGGCTGCTGTTACTGGTTGCCGGGCTGATTGCGCATAGTGGCAGGGCTGTCGCAAGGTGAGAGCGACATGATAGTTTCTGTTGGCGAGTACAGGGTGGCGCCATTCTTGGGACTGCCTGGCACCTTGTCTGATACAGTTAGAGCGCAGTATCCAATCAGCAGCAGTCCAATGGCAGGCTCTAAATAGTGCTATTGCCTAGGACGGTCCAAACAGTCATCAACAGGGGGGTGCTGCAGCCAACAAGCAAACATGACGGCTGTGCAGCAGTGCTACTGCATGGCATGCGTTCTCACAACATTGCTTGTTGCTGCTGTTGGTGCTGCAGGTCATGCAACACTTGGGCCATGATGTTGGCGCCGTCACGTGTGGGTAATGAAGGCCACAGAAGAACTCCCTCAAGGTGAGGCAGTGTCAGGATGTAGTGAAGGATGCTTGCGCTAATGCAACAGCAGCGGTGCAGTGCAGCCAAAACATGGGTGAAGCTATGTGGATGGCAGGAATGGGTTAAAGTTCCAAGGTCATAGGCATAATGCAAGTTGGCAGTGAAAGCATGGGCGCTATGTGCATGAGCATAAAGCATTTAACCTGGCAAAGAAGTGTGTCAGGCGCTATGCAGCTTGCGACAGACTACATGCTCTCCATAGCAGCTGGCCTGCATGTGCAGGGTGTCATTCGTGGCTTTTGTATGATCAAAATGCTGCATGTGAAACCTTGCGCCCTCACATGATGGTGTTGCAACTATGTGTGCTGCTGCAGGGTGATGATAATGTTGCTACCACTGGTCGCTAAGAGGGCGCTGAGTGCTGCACGACAACCCAGAGAAGGAAGCCCCTGATGAACCCACCGTACAAGGCCAACATGGCACTGACCGGCACCCCGTGGAAAAAGGAGACAAAGGAGGGAGGTTTTGACTGCTGAGGGGGGGCAGGGGGGGGGGGGGGAGGGGGGGGGCTGCACAAGGCTGCATGTTTGCAGCTTGTGACAGTCGGCACATGAAATTGGACTAGTTTACTGCATCTGTTCTGCTTGGCTTATTGTAGTAGTGCATATGTTCTGCTTGGCTGTGTTGCGTGCCTAGTGCTGGTGGTGTTGTCTCCGCATTTGGCTGGATACAACTTGTCTTGGCTGGCCTAGTGCGCAACCATTCTTGGGTGCAAGCATGTACAGTATGATCTCTGTGGGGATTGGACCTGGCATGGTGTGTACAAGGTCAATGCCGTGGGGCACTGGCGTACATCACAAAATTTATTTTCGTGGAAAATGCAGCCAAGTCATTTTTCACTTGTCTTGGCAGGTTTTGCACCCTAAGCAGCAACACCATGTTGGCTGTTCTGGGGCGTGGCTTCATTATGTAACAATACATTGATCACCCAGACACCACAGAAACTTCATTTTCAAAAAGATTGGACAAGACGAAGTATTCATTATTTTTCAGCTGCTGCACATTCCACACCATAGATCTGTGGCACTTCACATCACAGTGCATTTTTATTTGTTGGTGACCTGCATGCCCGCCGCCTGCAGGAATGCAGTGGACGTGCTGTGTCTGGGCCGCCATCAGTGGCCTGCTATTTATGGCATGCTGTTTATGTCGGGTACTGCTGGGACTGCTGGTCCCCGTGCTGGGTCGGTGCTTCTTTGGATGCATTTGCTGCAGCAGTATGCCTTTGCTGCCAGGATCGATGCTGCACAGCATCCTTCTCACCGCAGCCTCATGCCATGTTTTGTTTGAGCCTACCGTACTTGCCGGCCTGCTTCGGAAGCGGGCCATGTGCTTGATGTCACATGTGACAATCTGGTTTGGGCAGCAGCAGTGATGGCTGGCTGTGTCTCAACTGTGGTGTTCATAGTTTCACCTTTTTCACCTCACCGCCGAACACCAAAAAAAGTCACGTTACAGAATGAGCCACAACTTTGCACATTTGCTGCACATGTGCCCACAAGACAAATGCACACACAAACAATCGTCCCACACACTGGCGTCATGCACAACCACCAGCGCCCAACTGTCACCAAGTCAAATCCTAGCAACCGCCGACCAGTCACGCGTCATCGGAATCACTATCCAGACCACAAGACAGGTGCTGGTCATGGTGCAGGAGATCACCATGCCAGCGCAGCTGCTCACCTGCACGCAGCTCGCGCGCAGCAGCATCAGTCATCACCTGCAAATCAGCAGCAGGCTCAGTCTGCTGAACGGGACGCCAGGGACGACGGATCTGCGTGTTGCGCTCATACGCCAACTCGCGCACAGCAGGCCTGTTGTCCACTAACGACCCAACAGTGACACCACGTTCACGCGCATCATCAACAAGCTGCAGCAGCACCTCATCATCACGATCAACCTCAGCAGAAGGCACACCCGCAAACGACAGCCTGGATGCTGCAACAGCACCATCCTTGAACAACACAGCTGCCACACCCGCTGGTGTCACATTGAAAGGCATGCATGCAGACAACCACACCACCTCTGAGCGTGTGCTGTCCATGCCCTGCCCCATGTATGGCACCGCCCAGCCAGCATCAAAGTAGTACTGGCCAGAAGCGATCATGGCATAGCCGATAGCTGCCAGGGACACCTTCAGCCTAGCACGCAGCTCAAACTCACGATATGTAACAGCACGCTCCATGATGTTGTGCTGTGTGAGAGCCACCCTGTGCTTGAGGGCAGAGCCATGCAGCCGCATCAAGTGCTCTCCCTCTTCCAACTGTGAGGGTGACAGTGACCTGTCCACAGTGGCTGCCCATCCCTGTTGCTACTACCCCCGCAGCCAGGGGAACACCGCACAGCTGGCTCTCCAACTGCTTGGTAACCTTTCGTGCCTGCAAACTGAGATCTGGACGCGTATCATTCGGAGAATGGAAGCACACATGGGCCTGTGCCCGGATTGGATGAATGGATTACATCTCGACTGCTCTGGGCCGCTCAGCCCTTGGCTGGCGGCCTCAGCCTGATACTCCTGATCCTTTGAGTGTGTGTGTGTGTGATTCAACGCGTGCCGTGCACCGGCACGCGCGCAGCCTTATGCTGTGAGTGCAGAATCTCAGCAGACATAACAAGCACTGCAAGTGCCACCTGACACTCTGAGTGACAACCTGTCTTAGGGCACCACAAGCCCTCTGAATTGCTCTCCAACACACCTCAACTGATGTTGCACAGCAGTGCAGCCCTAATCGGGTCCATGACCCAATCGGGTATGACAGCTGTCGTGCAAGATGAGCGATATGCCAGATTAGCGCTGAGCGTGTGAGGGTGACAGTGACCTGTCCACACCCCCCAAACGCAACACAAAGGCAAAGCAAGGCTGAGCATGTGTGAGGAGTTTGCTTCTCACAGGTCACACATAGAGTGGGATGCCACAACTGAAGCATAGGATGCACAAACGCAACACACCAACTGGGGGTACCGTCCATCACCCCCCTTGCACTTTGCCAAGGTCACATGCATCACGTGCACCACCACAAGCCACTACTGCTGACACTTTCAGCGCTCAGGTGCTGCACAACCTGCCCAATGACTGCTCCATCCTGTGTGCCTTTGCTCGGCACATCACCGCTGCTGCTGCGGCGGCTAAGCATGGGCACGCCTAGCCTTGGTGGGGCTTGCTTTCCCACAATCTGGCTGCGCTCTTGCCCATCACTAACACAATGGAACCACTCTGCTCTATGGTGTGTGCTTTTGCTTGGCACATCACCACTGCCACTGCTGCGGCTATGCATGGGCACGCCTGGCCTTGGTGGGGCTTGCTTTCCCACAATCTGGCTGCGCTCTTGCCCATCACTACACAAGGGGGACGCTGTGTCCACAGGTGCTTCCCTGCTGCATTATGCACCCCTGCTGGATTCGCCACACTCTACTGTAGCACATGGAGGAGGGGCACTGCTGCTGACAAGCCTCTGCTGTGGTGTCATAGTTTCACCCTTTTCACCTCACCGCCGAACACCAAAAAAAGTCACGTTACAGAATGAGCCACAACTTTGCACATTTGCTGCACATGTGCCCACAAGACAAATGCACACACAAACAATCGTCCCACACACTGGCGTCATGCACAACCACCAGCGCCCAACTGTCACCAAGTCAAATCCTAGCAACCGCCGACCAGTCACGCGTCATCGGAATCACTATCCAGACCACAAGACAGGTGCTGGTCATGGTGCAGGAGATCACCATGCCAGCGCAGCTGCTCACCTGCACGCAGCTCGCGCGCAGCAGCATCAGTCATCACCTGCAAATCAGCAGCAGGCTCAGTCTGCTGAACGGGACGCCAGGGACGACGGATCTGCGTGTTGCGCTCATACGCCAACTCGCGCACAGCAGGCCTGTTGTCCACTAACGACCCAACAGTGACACCACGTTCACGCGCATCATCAACAAGCTGCAGCAGCACCTCATCATCACGATCAACCTCAGCAGAAGGCACACCCGCAAACGACAGCCTGGATGCTGCAACAGCACCATCCTTGAACAACACAGCTGCCACACCCGCTGGTGTCACATTGAAAGGCATGCATGCAGACAACCACACCACCTCTGAGCGTGTGCTGTCCATGCCCTGCCCCATGTATGGCACCGCCCAGCCAGCATCAAAGTAGTACTGGCCAGAAGCGATCATGGCATAGCCGATAGCTGCCAGGGACACCTTCAGCCTAGCACGCAGCTCAAACTCACGATATGTAACAGCACGCTCCATGATGTTGTGCTGTGTGAGAGCCACCCTGTGCTTGAGGGCAGAGCCATGCAGCCGCATCAAGTGCTCTCCCTCTTCCAACTCAAGCGGCGTGACATTGTGCAGCATCTCTCGATACTCCTGCCGGCCCTTGCACTTGCGTGCATACCCTATCAAACCCTCCCATGTGTGCAGCCCCTTGTTGGCGGCCTTCTTCATGCACACACTGCAGTGCA
Source organism: Desmodesmus armatus (assembly GCA_007449985.2). Classification (NCBI taxonomy): domain Eukaryota; kingdom Viridiplantae; phylum Chlorophyta; class Chlorophyceae; order Sphaeropleales; family Scenedesmaceae; genus Desmodesmus; species Desmodesmus armatus. The sequence goes on from VIIQ02000277.1 coordinate 8,475, forward strand.
GGTCAGCATAGCCAGCCACATGCTCTGCCAGCCAAGCCATCAGCTCATGCTTGATTTTGACGCTGCTGCTGCTGCGCTTTTTCAGCACACCCTGCACATGCAGGTGCTTGAACGCATCGCCGCGCTCAGTGCACATACACCCAGCCTTGCACCGCTCACGCACAAAGGACGCTGCAGCATCATACACTTCCCAGGGGATGTCGCCCCCTGGCACCACAATGGTGACGCTGCAAGTCAGCACACGGTCCTTGCCTCTGCACACATCGCTGTCCTCACTGTCTGAAGGTGGTGCATCACGGTCTGGCGGACGGCGCTGTCGCCGCAGCTCTGCTTTGAAAAACTCCGCACCTGCAGACCTGCACAGCAACAGTGCATGCAGCAGTGCGTGGAATCAGTCAGTGTACCAGATGCAGCAGAGCATATCATGGGTGCTGCACCAAACCGTTCAGGCTGTGCTGCTGAGCACCTGCTGCTAGGCAGCACAGTAGTGGCTGAGATGCGGTTCCGTTTGGCCAGTGCACGTATACTGGTGACAAACAACGTGTACATGGGTTGTAGATAACACACCTGCGCTTCTGTTGACGCGTGCGTGGGGCAGCACGTTGTTTGCGCTGTGCTGCTGTTGCCTGTTGCTTCTTCTTCTTTGCAGCCTGTTGCTTGCGCGGCTTGGCAAATGGTCTGCCAGCAGCCTGCACAGTCAATCGCATCGCTTAGATGCTTGGTCCGTATCGGAGCAGGCCATGCGGAACACTGCAAGCAGCCCAACACACCTTGCGAGGACGCCCTCTGATACCGCGATTCTGCTCGGCTTTGAGCTCAGCTTCGTCAACATTGGGGTCGCTGTATACAGAATCAGACTGCCCGGCCTCTGCCTGGCTGCCACCCGTGTCGGAGGTGCCATCCGACTCTGAACCGGCACAGGCAGCTCGTGTGCGCACCATGCGAATGCTGACAGTAATATATGCAACAACTGTACAACGAAGTTGTGTTTGCCGATGTGGGAAGTCTAGACAAATACCACACCAGTTCCGACACGACACAGTCAGCCGGAGCATGTAGCGTTGACCGAGCGGTTGCTGTAACTGTCGACGTCCGATGTTCAGCAAGCGAAGCCGCTGGCCTTGCTGGTATTGTGGATATATCACTGAATTGCGTTCTGCATGTACGACATTTTCCCGCCCTTAGACCGAAAGTGATTTTTCCTCCATCGCACACCGCGCATCATCCCGCCCAACCCAGCATGCTGCGATTCTCACATACATATGCACCCGTTGGTGGCGCCTCGGCTTCGCCTCGGCGCCACCACAGCATGCACGGGCAGGCGGTACAGTTTGACCAGCCCCCAGCAGCAGCACACCGCATCGGGGTGAATTGATGAGGGGGGCATCGGCGTGCCTGCGGCACGCCGATGCAGCACGCGCCGCGGCGCGGCTCTGCGTCGCCGCACTTTTCCCACCCCCACCTTTGTTCACCCTTTGCACCCTACACTGCGGTAACTCTTGTCTGTTGCTATCACGCTCCCCTCAGCTGTGTCATGCTTCCAATATGCACAAATCATGGGATTTCACAAGGACCCTGCCAGGCGATCTCTACTGCAATCTACACAGTTGAAAGATCAAACACTGCCAGCAGACCCTGTGCATGAGCCCAATCAGCACAGTGCCATATATTAACAAGCAGCACGTCAGCGTCCCCTCATCATGACTTGCGCCACTGGCCTTGGCATGCCAAGCATCACATGCCAGCATGTGATGTAGCACACGCTACATGAGCCAGCTCTATTACAAGCCTTCGTCACTACAGCCGCTGCTGCTTCCAGCCGCCTCCAAGTATTGCTGCAACGGCGGCACACACTCCTCTGCATGCTTCTTTGCCCACTGATAACCTCTTTCTTCAGCACTTGGGCGCACCAGCAGCTTCCACCCCAGCAGTACTGCCAGCGCTGCTGTTGTTCCCAACAGCAGCAGCACATCCAGCATTGCTTGCTGGTACCACTTCTGCGTCACCTTCACTGGATGCAGGAAGGGCCCATCCTCCTTGACAGCAGCAGCATACTCAACCCAGTCGGCTGCTAGCTCCTTGTACGGCCGCTGTACTGCCTTGAGCCTCCTGCTCACCACCTGTGCTGCTGCTCGGAAGCTGCTGTCTGCTAGAAGCCGCCGCAGCGCCTGAACAGTGTGTGCCACCTTCCCTCGCTCCAGCTCCTTGGTCGAGACAAACAGAGCACGCCCTTGGTCGTACGCGAACCGAATCAGCTCTGCTTGGCCTGGGATGAAGGGCAATCCCAGCACGGGCACACCGTGGTATGCTGCTTCCCCCATACTGAGGTATCCGCCTTGTGTCACAAACACCCGTACGCTGGGGTGGCCCAACAAGTCGTTCTGCGGCAACCAGTCACTCATCCAGACGTTCTCCAGCTGTCTGACATTGGTAGCTGTTGCTAGCGCTGCTTGGTGGTCCTTCGACAGCTTCCAGACAAAACGGACAGGCTGTAATGCTGCCATAGCTTTGACCAGGGCTTTGCTAGCTGCCAGCGGTGCTTTGCAAGTGGAGGCAGCCCCGGGACGCTGAGGCTCACCGGCCGCAGCTTGCATGATGTCACCAGCACAGAGGGTGGATCGCAGGTGGGCAAGCATCCAGCGGGTGGCGAAGCAGCTGGGGGTGCTGCAGCATTCAGCAACTGACTGATGGCGTTGTCACTTGCTGTTCAGAGGCCAGAGGTGCGCCTGCACATCAATCGAGGCAGGACCACCCACTTGCTGGAGGCGTGCCTCAACAGTGACGGCACACGCAGCTACAGGATCGACAGCAGAAACAAGACTGCCACACAAGTCAAGGTTGGTGCAACAAACTTTCACAGGATCTCAGCCGTTTCCACTCGGCTGTCAACAAGCTGCTGTTTGACATGCACTCAGTGCTTTCAGTGCCTGAAGCACGCCTGCTTGGCTCACCCAAGTACCACCACAATTGCGCCCACAAGTGTGCCACAGTGGCAGCATCTCCATGTCCAGCAGTGTATTGTGAGGCTGGGGTCGGTACTGCCACATCAATAGCATCAACCGACCAGCAGCTGTACTTCACCATCACTCGGCACCCTGCACATGCACGGCAGGACTTCCTGAAGGCACGCGGCATCGTGGTAGACAGCACCACAGTCATCCAGCAGGCAGCCGTCACTGGACTGTCCGACAGCAACAGTGAGTTCACTGAACCAGCCCGTGACACAGCTTATGCTGGCTCTCCTTGCTGGTGTCATCATGATCGTCCCTATCAGCGGCTTGTTGCGGTGGGCCCTGCACAGCCCCAGCAGCAAGAGCGTCACCGTCTCATTCATGCAAGTGTGACTGTCATTGCATGCCTGCTTACAGGTCCATCAAGTGAGATCCTGACAAAGCTCACAAGTCCCACCCCTAACGTAGCAGTCACAAAGTAGGGATGGTGCAATGGTCTCTGACATGCTGTTGGCAACACCTCTTTGCACCGCTGACCCTGTGCATGCTGCGCTGTGCCTGCTCCAGATGCTCAAGCCTTGGCGCAGTTGGTGGCAGGAGCAAGCGGGCTCAGCAGGTAGGGAACCTTTGCATGCTGGTGACATGTGCAGGGCAACATGACCAGTATCCTTGCACAGCTGACCAACCAACTGGATGTGTGTACATGTCCGGGGTGCACAAATAGTGCCACATCAAAGCCTGTCCTTCTACAGAACTGTGCTTGATACTTGTGCATGGTGTTGGTTACGTGGCTTGCGCTTTGTTACCATTGCACAACCGTTGTGTTGATTGTGACTATGCATGCAGCTGGAACCAGGAGACAGCAGCAGCACGGCAGGAGATCACCCGCACCCACAAGGCCCTGAAAGACATCCAGTCAAACATAAGCAAGGTGCAGTCAAGTGTGGCAGCTGAGAACGCTGCCTTCAAAGCAGCAGCTGAGGCAGCACAGCTTGAGCAGCAGCTAGAGCAGCAAGTGCAGGAGCTGATGTGTGGCCTGCAGCGGCGGCAGCAGCAGCTGGGGCAGCAGCTGCAAGAGCGGCAACAAGAGGAGCAGCAACAGGAGGTAAGGCATGCGTGGTATCCAGGTTTTTGCATGATTTGTCCTTGCACCTTGTAGTGGGCAAGTCACAATGGGAACACCACGGCCGTCCAACTGTCTGCAGCAGTGCTGACACATGCACAGTTGCCCAGTATGCGAGGAGACCATGTGACCCTCTCTAGAGCCCCGAGATGCAAGCCAGTCGGTACGCTGCAATTCAATCTGTGTGGCTGCCCCATTGGGGCAAAGCGCAGCAAGGGCACTGTCAAAAGCTGTGTGTGCTCAATGCTGCAGGGTGCCCTCACTACTTGTGGTGACAAGCTGCAGCAGCTAGCATCACGGCACCGTGCCCTTGCCACACAGCAAGCTGAGGTGCTTGCACAGCTTGACACGTGCGCTGAACATACCACTGGCAGCAGCCCCAGCAGCAGCAGCCTTGTGCAGCGCATTGCTGCTGCAGAAGCAGATGCTAGCAGCATCCAAGCTGCTGTTGCTGCTCGCGCTGACTGGGCCACAGAGCTAGAGCAGAAGCAGCAGCTGCTGCAGCAGCAGGAAGGCCGGTGTCAGCAGCTGCAGCAGAGGCTTTCAACCCAGCAGCAGGAGACAGCGCGTCTCACTGCCAACCTAGCGGCCGCCAAGTCCAGCACAGACGCAGCAGCTGCGCTGCAGCAGCAGGCAGAGCAAGCCCAGGTGCATGCCAGCACAGCTGCTGCAGAAGTGCACCAGCAGCAGGAGGAGATCTCAGCAAGGCAGCAGGATGTGCAACTGACTCATGGCATGGTACAGCATCTGCAGCAGCAGTTGCAGGATGCAGCCACTGCCGCAGCTGGCACCCAACCACCTCACCAGCACAACCCCGAAGCACCTGCCAACCCCCCAGCACACCCCACCACACCAGCAGAGGCCGATTGTGCTGCAGCGTCAGCAGCAGCGGCCGCAGCAGCTGCGCAAAGTGCTGCTCAGGCACACATGCAGCAGCTGCAGGAGCTGCAGCAGCAGCAGGTCCGCCTGCAGATGCAGATGCAAGCAGCAGAGCGTCCACTCACCCCTCCCGCCACCGGCAATTTGCTTGCACAGCTGGGCAGCCGATGCAGGACAGTGCCACTGCACGCCTGCTTCAGGCTCAAAAGTGCTGCTGCACTGGGGTTGACCCCACAGCAGCTGGAGCAGCTGCTGACCCCTCTGTCTGTCATAGCAGGGCCTGCAGTGCTGCAGACACTTGTGGCACCCACAGTGCAGGAGGCCAACACACTGCTTGCAGCTGCTGCAAGAGGGGCAGGGGGCAGCAGGGGTGCTGGCGGCGGCGGACGCATGAAGATCTGGCCACTGGATAACCTGTCAGTGCAGGACATGCAGCATCAGCAGCGGGCAGCGCAGCGGCAGCTGGGGGAGCAGGCAGTAAGGCTGCCGCTGGATCTATTGGAGTCTGATGCTGTGCACAGGCCTGCGCTGCTGAGGGCGTTTGGGAGCCTGGTCATTGCTGCTGATGATGTCACTGCTGCTGCCCTGATCAAGCAGTTTGGGCTGCCTTCAGTGACAGTGCAGGTGGGTTGATGTGGGAGCTTGCTGTGCCATTGCTGTGTGCTACATCAACATGACACCCAGCTTGTGCTCTGAGGGTGTGAACGGCTCCTGTCATGGTGTGTGCTCCCATGACATGTGACAGCTTTGCATAAGTACACAAACAGCACACCTGCTGATGCTTGTGAGCCTTGAAGCGCAAAAATGGTGCCATCAGACGCTTGCTGCCAACTACAAGCTGGTGCTTGCTGGCATGCTGACCAGGCGCCTTGCTGTTTGTGCATGCAGGGTACAGTGAGCCGCAAGGGTTCCATGTCAGGCGGGTGGGCAGGCTCCTCTGGCAGCTATGCTAGGACCTACTGGGCCAACAAACACCGCCGGGATGAGTCAGCACAGCAGCTGTCAGTATGCTTGCAGCACCTGAGGGCTGCTGAAGCGACGGCGCAGCAACTGCAGCAGCAGTGCATGGCAGCAGAGGTGCAGCTGGCAGGCGCACAGCACCAACAGCAGCTGCTGCACGAGCTGCATGCAGCGCAGGCACAGGCGACGGCAGCTGCTGCTGCGTCGCAGCAGGAGCAGCAGCTGCTGCAGGAGTTGGAGGAGAGGAGTGCTAGCCTGCAGCAGCGGCTGCTGCAGTATCAGGCAGCGCTTGGGCCGCACCTTGCAGGCAGCAGCACAGGACTTGGTGTTGCTGGCAGGCGGGGGTCTCAGGGTGGCGCTGCAGGCAGGGCAGCTTCTTCTGTGCTGCTGCAGCAGTTGCGGCAGGAGGCGCATGAGGCTGCTGCTGCTGTGAAGGCAGCAGAGCAGCAGCTGGAGGAAGCACAGCAGCAGGTGGGCTGAGTCAGGATGCAGCAGGCAGCGCCTTTGACCCCTTCTCTGCAGGTTTGCACTGTTGCTGCCAGTGCCCCACATGGTGCTGCATACCTGCACATATCTGACATCTTCCATGCAGTTGAAAAGCCGTAGGGCTGCTGCGCTGGCCTTGCATGGGCACATGCATGCAGCAGTCACCAGCTCACTGCACCACACATGTCAAATGTGGATCCGTCTGCAGTCATTGAGGCTGGCGCATCCATGCCTTTGACCAGCTTTATCCCCTACTGGGGTCCCTGTGACATGTGGACCATTTGACTGCTGTTCCTGCTCTGCTGCTGAATGCAGGCTGAGGAGCTGTCAGCATGCATAGAAGCCCTGGAGGTGCGGCTGACTGGCACCATGGACCCCCAGCAGCAGCAGGAGGCCTTGCAGTCCTGCCTTCAGGCCCTGCACCAACTCAAACAGCAGCAGGAGGCAGAAGCAGCAGCCGCGCACACGCTGCAACAGCAGTTGCACAGGCTGCAGCAGGAGGCAGGTCAGCTTGAGGAGCAGGTGCGGGCAGCAGAGCAGCAGCTGAAGGCAGCACAGAAACAGCTGGCGCAGGCAGCAATGTCAACTAAGGCTGCAGCGCCAGTCCTACAAAAGGCGAAGCAGGAGTGCAAGCAGCTTGTGCAGGAATTCAGCAGGACAGATGCAGTGCATACCTTCAGTGACAACCCAGAGATTGCTGGTGCAGCGCCAGGTGGTAGGCAGGGCGGCAGCCCTGCACCAGCAGCAGGAGCTGCAGCAGGAGCAACTGCAGTGCTGACAAGTGCGCAGCTACAGCAGCTGACCAGGAGCGCCCGGCAGGTGCAGAGGAAGCTGCTGGATCTAGATGTGCCTGAACTGCTGCCTGGTCAGAAGGTGGGTGCAGCGCTGCATTGCTGGGACATGCTGTGGTGTGAGCTGGTTCTTGATGCTGAGGGAACATGCAGGCTTCGCTTTAGTAGTTTGGAGGCATGAGCAGCAGTGTTGTTGCAACACAATGCAACTCAAAGGGTGCGCATGTGCTGCTTGTCTACATGTGCAGATTTCATGAATTCTCATCATAGCTGCGCCCAGCGTGAGGGTGTGTGAAGCTGGTATGGTGCTGCTGTGTACTGCCATCCTAGGACCTGCGCTGCAACTGTGCTGCACCTGCAGGACGCACTGGCTGCCAGGCTGGGGCAGGTGGCAGAGTTCAACAAGCAGTCTGATGCACTCAAGGCGGCAGCAGCTGCACTGGAGGGCGCAGTTTCAGGAGCTGCAGAGCAGGTGCGGCTGTCCTATGGGAGGGTGTGTGCGAGGGGTGCAACACTCCCTTAGGCTATGCCTGAAACGGCTGTGCATTCAGCTTTCACCCGTTGTGCAGTGCTCAGCACAGCCAGCAAAAGCATTGCTCTTTGAGACCAGCAGCTGTTATCTTGTTGAACACCCTTTTCAGGTGTGGAGTTTTCACAGATTGCATGCTGACAGGCTCTCCTCCAATAGACAGCATTCAAGGAAGGGGTTGAGCAAGCCACTGCATGTGCTACTGTTCCATGCAGGTGTATGCTGCAAACGACATTGTCTATGAGGATGTGGCAGCCGGCTTCAGTCAACTCTGCAGCAGCCTGCTGCCTTCCCTGGAGCTGCAGCTGGTCAGGACAGGCAGCCAGGCACATGAGGGCCTGCAGTTCAGGTGGGTGGGTTGTCAACTTGTGGGTTGCCAGGGCAGAGCGCGACAAGACACCTTCACACACACAGCAACGGCATCCTTGTCGCCTAGGTCGTGGGCCCCTGACACAAGCGGTTGAGCATGATGCTGATGTCAGTCCCTGAGATGCATGCCTGTCCCCATCTACGCAAGGTTACAGCAACACAACAGACACTGCCTGATTGCCGTACATGCTGCTGTGTGTTGATCTGCCACCAGGTTCCGTCGGCTGCAGGACAAGGCAGTACCCACACCATCAGACCCAACAGCAGCAGCAGAGGACTCCTGCTGGCACATCAACCTAGGCCAGCTGTCGGGTGGTCAGCGCACGCTGGTGTCGCTGGCAATGCTGCTAGCAGTGGCGCGCACAGGCGGTGCATGTGGGCTGCTGCTGCTGGATGAAGTGGATGCAGCACTAGACGAGGTGCATTCTGGGGCTGGGTTTTGCAAAGTTCCAAGTTTGGATCTCGGATGATTGAGTGTTGGGGCTGTGTTTTGCTAGCCGGCTACCACCCATCGGACTGCCGTACAGGGTTTTATCTGTCTTGATGGAACCGCTGTATGTGACATCAGCCAGCTTCAACTGTTTGAGTATTGTGGTTAGAGGGGTGTCATGTATGTTGTATGTTTGCGCAGGTGAACCAGGCGCGTGCGTCTGCACTGCTGCACCAACTGGCGCATGACAGGGGCTCCGCATGCCAGATCATGTGTGTCACCCACAACTATGGCTTCCAAGAGAGCTGCGATGGTTTTGTGCGGGTGACCAAGTCTGCAGCAGGACACAGCGTGCCAGCCGACCAAGGTGCCAGCACTAGTGCAGCGGGCGCGGGAAGGGTCGAGCAGAAGAAAGGCAGCAGAAACGTTGCCAAGCAGAGTGCAGGCCAGCGCACCGCAGGGAAGGGACGAGGGGAACAAGGTGATGCTGCTGAGGGGCCCGCAAGCAGGAAGGGTGGAGGCGGGAGGGCCAAGCGCGTCCGCTTTGCTGCCAGCACTTGAAGTTCTGGACAATGTAAGACTGTGTGGTCGTCATGAACCACATACCGCTTCTTAGGAGAATTCTTTTTGCACGCAATCATTTTCGCAGCCATGCAGATTCACATACTTTCCTGCCACTCTCGCCAGAACAGCTTTTTCAAACAACCAATCAAGTGGGCACTGGCTCGCTCGTGGGCTCGGCGGGGATCACCATCTCGTGAATTATCTCGATTCCGAACCTGAAATCTAACTCTGCATTCTTGTAAAGATTCCCCTCCCCCTACTCACGGATAATAGGGTCAGTAATTGGCATTTCATGTAATGCATTGGAAAATAAGTTGGCTCACTGGTTGGAGGCCAGCCACACTATCTCCAACTGCGAGCAAAGCAGTGTTGTGAGCTGCCAACATGGTTTGGTAGTAAAAGCATATTTATACCTAGAGGTCACAATGCAGGCTTGCGATCATTCCATGATTTGGTGCCTTCGTCACGCAAAAGTTCCCTGGATCATGAGGCGATGCCTTTGTCACTTGACACAAACACAAACACACTCCAATAGCACCATGTGCCCAGCCGCACCCCATAAGGAATGGCATGCCAACCAGCAAACACACATTGTGCCGAGTAGGACTGCACTTGGCACACAGCAACACATTGTGCCCAGGCGCATTCCAGTCAACGGGACATTGCACTTAGCAACACGCTATAGCACATGTCAGCAAGACAAACTGCACTTGCTATGCCAAGCAGTGACCAGAAGACGTCAGCACCACCCTGTGCCAAGCAGCCTTGCACAATGAATGAATCCAACCATCATTCTGCCGGCACCTTCCAGTGAAGCGCCGTGCTATGCTGTGCTGTGCAAGGATGTGCTGGGCCTGACGAGCCTGCACGACAGGACCAGACGTGCCCACACCCGAAACATTTGCCATTGTGGAGGTCATGCACTACATGTCTGCTTCATCCACGCTGTCATCCTCTGCTCCCTCTGACATCTGCAGGCGCCGTGCACCACACAAATCTAAGCTATTCAAGAACTGCTGCATCAGCTGCTTATCACAATTTGGTGAGCCCCACGCTGTGTCGGGCAAAACAACACTGCCTTTGGGAACCCATTCTTGGACCTCTGCATTCTGGATTGCAAGGGCAGCATGGAAGCCACACAGGCGGCGCGATGGGCGAGCCAAGCGTGGCAGCTTGAGCTTGCCACCATGGATGTCTTGCCATCGTATGCTCTTGCCAGCGTTGCCAGAGATGTACTGCTGCCTTGGGTCATCCAGAAAAGGAGGGTACAGAACATGGACCTACAGCAGCAAATATGCATTGACAGTGGTGTTCCTTAGATCAGCCCTTGCTGTCAGAAACACCTTGGTCATCCAGGTGTTGCTATAGTGTGGGCTGCATGGAAGCTGGCATGGGATACCAGGAGGGGCATTCATCTTGCAACTCGACACATCGAGTGATCTACCTGGTGCACGGCTGCTAGGTAGTGCTGCAAGTACTTGACTGCTTAAGGCTCTGCATGCAGGCAACTGCTCAGCACACATGGGCACTAAGTGACTAACTTCATCACCAGGGCTACTGCCACTCAACCACCTTGTAATCATCAGGACCCTCTGGTAGCACAATCCACTGCCACTTGTCAAAGGCCCTCTCAAGCTGTGACTGCATGATGATGATGTTGGAGGGATCATGGAGTGTGATGCCAACCTTGGCCTGCATAAAGCAGAGATAGGGCAGTCACACATTTTCACACGGGTGAATGATGCCAAAAACAAAGCCACCTGCATGGAATGCATGATGCCCCCGAAAAACTGGCTCCAGTGTTTTACAAAATGCTCCAGTCAAAAAGCTAAAAGCGTGCGAGCTTTTCTTGAACGCAACTGCATTGACCCGTGCTTGTTGGCAGGAGGTTACTCACCAGCCAACTCTTGGGCCACTGCTGCCTGTAAATGTGCCCTGCCACCAACTCCCCCGCACTGCACTCCATGCCTGTGACCATGCATGTGTATCCTGCGTAGGAGCTGGAGCCATAGTAAAACACCAACGCCCCGTCACGATAGCGTTTGAGCTCCTTGCTGCTGGCGATAGAGGATGTGGGTGAAAAAGATCCAACATGAGCCCTTGGTAGTTCTGCTGCTGCTCGGTCAGCAGCTGCTGCTGCTCGGTCAGCAGCTGCTGCTGCTCGGTCAGCAGCTGCTGCTGCTCAGTGTGCTGCTGCTGCTGCTGCTGCTGCTGTTCCTTCACGGTTTCCAATAGGTACCGCTGCTGCTGCTGCTCCTTGAGGATCTCGGAAAGCCCAACTGCACCAACTGCACGATGCAAAGACAGACATGCCAGGTTAGTCGCTGAATGCACGTGACGGCAATGGCAGGCAAATACTTGCCAGACAACGTACAGGAGAAAGCGGTGAATGCTGATGATGCCATTGCTTACCATCCTTATTGCATACTCAAGAAACCGGTGTTGCTAGTCAATTCGAGCACCAGGTGCTGGCGTATTGCATATGGTGGTGCGCAGGCAATGCGCTGTTTCCAGGTTGCAAGAAGACCTTGTATCACTCACCTGCTGCTGCTGTGGGACAATGGAAGAAGCCAGGCAGGCAGGGTGCATCAAGGATGTGGGGGGCAAGCCATGCAGCGAAGGTCAAGACATGGTCGCTGTTTGAACAAGGGCATGCAGAGCAGGCGCTGCAGAGCTTCTGTGCAAAGTCAGGTTGAGCACCAGCAGCTGGCACCTAGCATATGATGTTGCGCGGCAAAAGTCAAGCATGGATGCACAAGCAGGTTGTCACAAGGGCCATGACAAAGTCCTGCACCATCTCACCTGCTGCTGCTGTGGATCATCCGCAGATGAGGTCAAGGGGTACATGCAAGGACACAGGGGCAGGGCACATAGCAAAGTGACAACCACAAATGCAGTGAAGTGCAGAGGCTGTGGGCTGTTCTGGAACTCTTCCATTATGCCTCAGCCCTCCACAACCTTGGTGATCCTGTGGTAGCTGACACGTTGCCAAATGCAGGTGCTTTCGCCAATCTTGAAGCTAAAGACTGCTGCTGCACTGAGTCCGCGTTGATTTACAAGCAGAAGAATGCAATGCTGGGTCTGCAGGTTGCATATAATGTGGTACCACCCTACAGCATGCTACCAGCTGCTGCAACTGCCTCGGGGCAGCATGTTGCTGCTGCTGTCTCATCTTGCAGACCTGCTCTGCTGAAACCTTGCTCGGAAATGGAGTTCTCTGTAGAACATTTGCTCAAAAAGTAAAAGGTTGGCCACTAGGAGACCAGCACCCTGGCTGTGTGCCCAACCAGTCGCACCTGACTGCTGCTCAGCAGTCATCAGCAACAGTTTCTGCTGCTCCAGCGCTGCCAGGCGTTGCTCCAGCGCTGCCAGGCGTTGCTGTAGTGCCACCTCCTTGTCTCCTGTGGCCCCTTTCAACTGCTGTTCCACCTCCCTGATTTTGGCGTCCAGTGCCTTCCGCTCCTCTGCTGCATCTACTGCTGCAGCCATCCTGCTTCCTGCAGCACGAAGACGCCCATGCATGGACATGAGATGATCATTTCTACGCATTCCAATATGTTCTGCTGTGTTGACAGGGCTCCTGCAACGTTGACGGAAGCAAACCTGGGTTCCAGAGCTGCTACTGAAGAATGCTGTCCAGCAAACAGGAGTGTCTTGGAGCGCTGCTCGTTGCTCTTGCCTCAAGTTTCTTTAGGCTACCTAGCACCTCTAGAAAAGCTTCCAATCGTCTCAGAGGTTCAGTGAACGCTCTGACCTCCGCCAGCATTGGGCAAGTCCTGCTTCCCTGGGCTGCCAACTGCTCCAGCAAATAATGTTCACATGAACGAAGACATTGCAATGAGATGAGCAGCAGAAACGAAAGTAACATGCCAGGTGAAACCAGCTGAACCCCAATGCTCCCGACGATAGGGGGAAACCAGAATGCGCAATTTCCCTTTGTGGGTGTGAGCGATTCATTTCATTTGATCATATCATTCCGCATCCTCACCTGACGACTCTGACCAACCTTGGACTGCACCGTCGACGCTGGGGCCCTCAGAAGCCATGACATCAAAGTGGCTATGAATAAAAGACTGATCACGCTCAGGATCAGCACCGTAGACCAGACCTGGCGTCAGAGGCAAGGAATCCCTTGTTGCCCCTGGCCCAGTCTCACTGCCCAGCCGGCGGACGTGCTGGATGCCCAGGCTAAATCGACCTATTGCACATTGATTGCTTGCAGGACGCATGCTTGAGGCCTGCCACGGCCCCAGGACGCCCAGAACTTGGAGGCAAGGCTCCTGGCAGCAGGTACGTTCTGTGCGGACAGAGAGCCTTGGTGGCGCAGCAAAGGCGACACCAGACATATTGTGTTGGTTTTGGTACCGATCACTGCCGCAAGCGGGCGATTGTGGCACGCAGCAGGCCAATTGCAGGCAACACAGCTGGGTGCTGCTGGCAAGCAGTGGGGAGGTAAACAGCTTTCCACTGGCCGTGAATACGCACAAACACGGCTGGTCAGCACTTCTATGCAGCATGTCACGTCTGAAAGGCGTTCTGCACGGTGGCCAGCACACCTGGCCATGGGTTGTCCGGAAGTGCTGCGAAACAAGGGGAAGTTGCATGCCTGGTGGTGGTGCATGACGACAGTAAGAACCGTCATTCGGGCAGCTATGACAAGCTTGAGTGACCAGGTCGCTGTTACATGCACCTCGCAGGTGTGTCTACACGTGGGGAGAGGCGCTGGTGTGCTGCTGTGCGCAGCTGTGACAGAGGGCATTGCCTGCACACAGGTGTGCCTCGGCAGCAGTTTGAGACTAGCTGCGTCTTCATTGGCTTTGACGTCAGCATGTTCCTCCGCACGCACTGCCAGCACGGTGGCTCCAGCACAGCATGCGCACAGCCCCACATGCTTCTGTACCCTCCCTCAACCTGCAGGAATTGTCCTGCAGCATCCTGATAGCAGCATTGACCGCAGGCCAACACCTGCAGGGCCATATCGGAGTCCCGTGTCAAATGCTGACGCTGATGGAGTACGAGGGTGACTCACTGTGCCCTGTCGGGGCGTGTGCTGATCCTGTGTGTATGTCTGCAGGACAGCTAGCGCCTGCGCAGGCCTGCACCACCAGGAGATGAAGACTGTCCAGGTGTTCCTCAATGGAGTCCTCACCAACTGGCAACACTACGTGTTTACCGACCCCCAAGATGCTGCCTACATGCAGCACACCCTCAACCAACAGCTTGGCAATACTCTGCCTGCGGCTAGTCTGGCCCGCACAGACGGGCTGTCAGAGCTGCTGCTGCCAGGTGAGGATCTACCTTTGTTGCCATGCCAACGCCAGGAACCATGTCCAGAACACACCCATGGCTGCAGGTGGTGGTATGCACCCTCTTTGACTGTGGGGCTTTTGTTTGGCAGCACTTTGCACCTGATGTGCATGCCCAGCGCCACAATTGGAGGAACAGCGGACTCCCAAGGTTGCGTGTGGACATGTTTACACCACCCACCAGGTGGCTAGTAGCCTCAACGCTGATGACAGGCGCTCACTGATGTACTACATCAGTAATACTGCAGGTCGACCTTCCTCCAGTACACCATCATGCCACCACTTGAATGACCGCCAACACTCCCTGGTCGTGTGCATGCCCTGCTGTTGTCGCGTCTCCTGCAGATGGGCGCGTTACTAGACGGTTTTTCATTGACGGAAGCGAAGAGAGGCTGACGCTGGCAGATCTGCTCAAAAGGCTTTCCACCAAGAGGTCCATGCCCCACGCTGCTGCAGCTGCCAGCGATGCATCGGGCAGCGTGCTGGGCAGCAAGCGTGCTGGCGGCAGGGCCAGCTCAACCCCCTCAAAGAGCAGCATGCAGCCAGCAGCAGCCCCGCCTGCTGCTGCTGCTGCTGCTGCATCCCCTGCCGCAGCTGCGCATGGTCGCCGTGCGCGCGGCAGGAAAAGCAGTAAGCAAGCCTCTGATGCAGCAGCATCCCAGGCAGCGCCAACACAGCAGCACGCAGCAGCAAAGCTGGCTGCAGCACCACCAGCAGCAGCACCCCGGCCTTTGCCGTAAACCCTGGCAGGGTTGCAGCAGGCGGCAGCATGGGCCGCAGCAGCGAGACAGCAGGACGCAGCAGCGCAGCAGGCGGTGGCACAGGCAGCAACAAATGGTCAGCAGGTGGCGGCAGCAGGGGTCCTGACCGCTCCCCCCTGTGCTACGCTGTCCTGATGGGCCCGGCAGGCTGCAGGACGCTGTGTTTGGAGCCCTGGCAGCAGTCCCCTCTGGCGGCAGCCTGGCGCCTGTGGCAGCAGCACCCTCAGGTCAGCATGGTGGGCCCGGTCCTCTCGCAGCCAAGGCCGCAGCCCCTGCCTTTGCAGATGCCTCCGCAGGACAACAGGCATGTCTGGCAGCTGCTGTTGCAGGCTATAGTGGTGGTGGCAGCGGTGCTGCGACAGCTGCGGGCAGCTGCAGGGTGCCTGCAGCTTTCTCGCTGCTGCCTGCAGCATCTGCTGCACCAGCTCAGCAGCCAGGGCAGCTGCTGGCCTCTGTGTTACCACGAGGTGGTGCTTCTGTGTCCCATGCAGCCCGGCTGGCAGCATCAGCAGCAACTGCAGCCCTCTCAGTGCCCTCTCGGTTTGTACCAACCCCACACTCGGAGGCATCAGCAAAGCAGCAGGAGGCCTCGAAGGAAGCAGGAAACATTCAGCAGGTTGCAGTAGCAGCAGCAGCATCGACAGGTTACCCTGTGCTACCCTTCCAGGATGGGCCTCTGCATGAGACCGCGCTGAGAGTGTCGGCTGCACCCAGCAGCAACAGCAGGGGTCCAAGTGCCCAGCAGCACCACTCTGAGCAGCAGGCAGCAGCGGGCGTGGCAGCAGTCCTGCCTGGCAGCAGACCATCCCCTGCAGCATTAGCAGCTTGGTCCTGCAGCTGAAGCGCAATGCCACCTTGGCTGCAGCCGCCAATGCGGCATCTGCAGCTGCAGGAGCCAATCCTGCTGCTGTTGCTGCATCCTCCAGAGGATCTGGTGGTGCTGCTGCTGCGGGTACTGCAGGCTACAAGCCGCTTGTTGGCAGCGGCAGCAGCAGGCCAAGCGTTTCAGCAGCAGCAATCGTGCAGAGGTCAGCAAGAGGTATGTGGCAGCAGCTCGGCATGAGGTTGCACAGGCAGCACAAGCAGCG